>JARHVA010005754.1:612500-902500 GCA_037957365.1 Torreya grandis
GTTAAAAATTAAGAGGAGCTAGGTTGCCTCTCCAAGGAAAGAGGTCTCTAATTTGAGGTTTTTTATCAAATTTTGAGATGTAATAAGAATTTAAAAATGCATAAATTTTATTTCCATGCTCAAGGTAGATGAATGGCCATAATTTTGGATCATACAATGAAAATCATGCAATTTCATGAAGATTCTAGTGAATGCAATGAGAGAGTGGAAACTTAGGAGTTGACAATCAGTTACATGTAGGTAATAAGGAATAAATTATGAATTTGGAGATATTTTGACCATGATATCCTAGGAAATATTATTTTAATAATATAAAACATGATACCCCTATGCCCTGAGAAATTAAATAGTCATTTGATAGAGTCAAAGAAGAATTGAAAGTCTTTTAAACTACCTTAATATAATGGAACTACTTCATGGGAGTTAAAAACAAGTTGGTTGAAGAATAAGTGATGTATTGAAGGGAAGGAAATGGTGAGTTAAGATCAAAATGGAATCAATGAGACTACCATACCCAAATATGAGTCAACTCATGAAGGCATTTGACCACATCAAAAACTTTAAATAACCATGATGCTCTTTTACACCTTCATTCAAGGCAACCTCATTTCAAGGACAAATGCTAATTAATTTTAAGTTGTGTTCTCTTAGCTTCAAAAATATGAAATTATTTACTAACGGTGTGAACCACATAAAGGTGGAAGCTTATATGGCACCACTAACCTAAAAAATATTATATTAAGTAATTAAAAATGAAATTTATATGTATTACATACAAAATCAAAAAAAATTGGTAAAATTGATTATATCTACATTTTAGAAGTCAACATACCTACACATATCAATCCATCAAACCACTAGGATTTTCTCTAATCTCGATAGTATCAAGAATAGATTCATGTCTTAACTTATGAACTTTCCATATATTCATGTTTAATGGCCTCCCATAATATTTTATCAATTGAATATTCATTGCATGAACTAAATTTGAATAGTGAAATATCTTCATGTGTGTTTCAATGTCTTCAAACAACCATATATGTGAATTTTTGATTGGATATCATCAAAGTCAAGTTATAGTGACTACCAAAGACCTAGTAGGATATTAAATGTTTTCTCCTTTTATGATGTGGAAATCAATTTTTTCTTTTCATCTACATGCTAATATAAGTAGTAATATATCCCCTCTTCATTATCCTTATCTACAATAACTATAAAAAAAATACCCTCACAAAAAATAAATTTTAATGACACTATATCAAGATATATAATGGGATTAAATAGTACATAATGAATAATATTTTACCTTGTTACACTAGATCAGATGCATGCTCAAAGTGATGTGATAATGCCATATCTTTGAATTGCAATGCTTGTGTAACCTAATATGTGTTTATTGGAATTAGAGGTCTGGAACTTTAGTCATCTACCCACTCTTATGAATCACACCCATTCCAAATAGAGTCCATGCATGTAAAATATAAACATGCCAAGTGTCTTGTATGAATAGTCCAAGATTTTGCATTTGAGATATGAAATTAGAGGAGATAACTTGAACCTATTAAAATCACAAAGTCCTCATACTTTGCCATGTTTTCTTTCTTATTTAACCAAAAATGTCTATGAATAGTAGAATTTGGTTTAGCACCATGGCACATGTTCTCATTACATAATTCAACCACACTTTGTGCATTAGTCAAATTAGAACCCTCATCTAATTTAAACTCCTTCCTTGCAATGGATATTTGTACACATGTTATAACACCATCATGTTCCCCTTTTCCATGGCTAGCCTCAATAAAAATCAACATATGTTCTACACTATTGGTGACGTGCATCCTTCTCAACTAATAAAACATCTATGCATTCTTGAATTTTGATGTGCAATTGTCTAACCAAATGTAATGATGATTAAAATGAATTGTCCTCTCAATCAATGATCTATATAACTTCTTATAACAATTTTGCACATACTCTATATATTGTGATCAGTCATCACTTATATATAAATGGTACTCCCTTAAAAAAAATTATCTTTCTCAGTACTATTAGGTGCTTTCATGAATGTTTTATGCATTAATATGGAAAATTTTGATGATTTTTAATATTGTGACTTGTCATGCCTATATTTTTCCCCTAAAAATAAGCACAACATAGTTAAAACACAAATAGTCAATCTAAAACACATAAGTAAATACAAGAATTCATGTTAATCATAACACTCAAGAAATCCTTACTGCTTACACCATTATAAAATTATGACATGCCATAAATATAAAGGCCATAGTCTTGATTTGTTCAATCAGCACTTGGAATTATCCACAAGTTCACATCAAAGATTGTTACACTTATGACATTGAGACAACTATCAATTTAAACCTAGTTTAAAGCTAACATAACCAACATCCATGTGGATACTTTGGCAACCTCAAAGGCCATGAAAATTATTCCTATAAATTTTGAGGAATGTTTCTCCATGTGGTATCCTACTGCTTATCTATGGATTTGACAATATTTCATGTTTCACCTCAAACTAGAGACTATTGGGATGATGCCACATGGAAACATCCCACTAGTCCACCTTCACAAAAGTATTAATGATACCACATAACTCATCCTTTTAGTTACAAATAAAGAGGCACATCTCAAGGCTTGATTAAATAATGGAGGATTAGTCAATCTTCAATGGTGTTCTTCATCTATTCCTAAGCATATGTTGGACATAAAAAAGAAGGCCCACCACCCAAGATTTTATCATCATCAATTTGTTATTCTATACACCCCTAATATTTATATTCCCAATACCAAACATGTTTTTTTCATAAGGTAAAGGCAAGGGTGGATATCTAGTCAAGGATATGTTAACACAAGGGAAGTTAGGCACCCCCTATAGTCCAAATTCCCAGTTTTACTCATGGAGGATCCTATTCCCAAAAAAAAAGTATTAAAATTATAATATAAGAGTAACTAAGTATTCATAAATATAAAACTAGTAGGAAAGTTTTTATGACATAACAAGGCCCATCGAAATATTAGAGAAATAAGAGTATGTTTCACTCTATTGCTTCTTTCCAATGGTCATGGGAGATTTGAACAACCTACCATCATGCCCAACATAGGAATACTTTAATTGATACCACTATTATATACAATCAAGGGTCAAATAACCTTTTACTATGCCCAGCATAGGAGGATTTTACCATGTTATTGTCAAGACATTCATGGGAGGATCAAATAACCTTCCACTATACCTAGCATAGGAGGACTTTGATATGCTGCCAACATGAATATGATACTCATAGACAACCATAAATTAGTGTCACAACAACAAATTTATGCATATTATAAATTATGAATCATTTCACTCAACTAAGGAGGAACAATCTCTCTTATGGCCCTCAAATAGACAAGCACTACATAGTAGCCAATGCTCAACCATGGGAAAATAATAAAATTATTAGAATAAACCAAGAAGTCTTATTCCCATAAAATAAAGAAGAATAAGAAAATAATTTAATCATATCATTCCAAATGAACATAAAACATAAGTAAATAGCAATCTCACGTATTGACCTTCAGACCACTTGGGCACTATCCTCCAATTATCTAGACTTAGATCTCTTAACCAATTATTCCTATTTAAATCTTCTAATTATCCTATAATAAATCTAAATTATTTATAAATTTAAAAAAATTAAATTAAATTAATATATCTTAACTTCTATATAAAAACATCCCATAATAATCCAACCACCCCTATTTGACTAACCATTCCTCATTAAGGGACATTCTTTCCCATGCTCAATTAAGGTCCATGATGGATCTTATAGGTTTATATGATTGATTATCAGATTTTATTACCTCTTTTCCCTCTTGATCTTAATATTAAGGCAATTCATGGAAGATCTGTTAATCAACCACTAGACATTATAGACTTTAGCTATAAGATCTTCAGGGCAGGAGACAACAAGTTTCACCCACCAGGCTTAAAGGTTATCTACCTAAAAAAAACATTAATTCCACCACCTTCACAAGTTTAAGAAGGTTTATTAAATGATTAGTCATATAATCATGCTTGGCATAGTATCTTTCCTTCATTGGCCCTTTTCTTGTTCTTGCACTCTCAATACACACATCAAATTCCTCCAACTTAATAGTTGAAGCAACATTTAATAAAACAAATCAATTTATATCAATTAACCATAGCCAATCATTCATATAATATCAGCATACACAGATAATTTCATGTAATTCAATACATAATTAGTTTCCATTTTATAATCTTATAAGTAATGGTTTCACACAATTTAACTCAATATATCCCATAGACATATTTGAATTTCATAAATAGACATTGCATAAAGAAATGTAAGAATCATATTTTCATAAGTAATAAATAAAAAACATGATTGATAATAGGTATTTCTCATGGTTCCCAACACATGAAAATAATTCATGTCCTTTCATGCCTCAATAAAACATGACTTAACAACATAATTCAATAGTTAGAACATATAATTTATAATTTCATAGTCATCTTGCTAAAGGTGAGCATAATACAAAATGAGTCCTTACACCCCTTCCCCTTATGTATAATTCCACTTGGAAATCATACAAAGAGGTGAGGGTACCGAACCCTTAATGATGAAACATCTTCCCAAGTAGATGTTGATTCATCATATTTATCCCATTGGACCTTGATGTGATACAAGTCTCTACCTAAAAGTGTCTTACATACTAAAATATTGATGGGATCCAAATTTATAGCCCCATTAGTCTCACCCTAAAAGGCCATCCAATCCAATACATGATCAACGTCACTAACATACTAATGGAAAATAGAGACATGAAATACATTGTGAACATGAGATAGGTTAGGTGTCAAGTCCCATCTATAAGCTACTACACCAATGGTCTCTAAGACCTAAAATGATCCAATAAAATAAGGTGCCAAATTTGACCCTTTTCCATAATTAATGGGTCTCATGTTGTGTATCATCCTCAAAAAACCTTTATCACCAACATTAAAATGTTGATCAATTCTTTTTTCATTAACATACTTATTCTATCGATCCCTAGCAATCTCTAAGTGTTATTGTATCTTAATTACTTATCACTCCATGTATTCTAATATGACATGGCTAATCATGACTCTATCCTCAATTTTGTCCCAAATTAGTGGGGATTTATAGGCATGACCATAAATTTTGGAAAGGTGAGATCTTAATTGAACTATGATATCTATTATTATAATCAAATTCAACAAGATACAAATAGTCTTCATAATGGGATTACTAGTCCATAACATACATGCACAACATGTCTTCCAAGACCTGATTGAATCTCTTAGTCTATCCATTAGTCTTAGGATGGTAGGAAGTACTAAATTTGAGTTGAGTTTCAAATGCCTTCTATAAATAATTTCATAAGTGAGAAGTGTATACCGAATCTCGATCTAAAATAATATTATGGGAAATCCTATGTAATCTAACAATGTCATCCAAAAATACTTTTTCCACTAAATTGGTATTGTAAGTGGTATTTGTGGGAGAAATGTGAGCTACTTTGGTTAACTTATCCAATATGACCATGATCACATCATAATGATAAGTCAAGGTAGGAAAGCCTACAATAAAATCCATGGAAACAGTGTCCCACTTCCATTCCATAATCTTATGAGGATATAAAAATTGTATTGGATGATGATGCTCAAAATTAAACCTTTAGTAATCCAAATAATGAACTAAAAAATTAGTTATATCACATCTTAAATCATCCCAATGATATATTGCATTAACTTGGCATGCATTTTATTAACTCCAAGATGCACTTGGTAAGGAGTTTAGTGAGTCTTAGATAGAATTACCTCATGCAATCCACCAGCTAAGGGAATATAAATATTCCCTTAATGGCACAAAAAACCATTAGAATCAAGTCATTAGCCTTCAAATATACCATTCATATTGATACTAGAGTCCAATAGCTATATTACTTTTTTATATAGGTTGTCCTCTAGAAGCTACTTCAAAATATGACTTCTCAAGTCAGTTCACAAACTCATTATTGTCAACTCATGGAATCTATAGCTTAAGGCATTAGTAACTACATTTTTAGTTCTTTTGATATATAAAATTTCATATTCATATTCACACAAATCCATCCAATGCCTTTAATTCTCATTGAGGTTAGGTTGATTAGATATATGTTACAAACTCAAATGATTTGTCTTTAAAAAAAATCATGACCAAGCAAGAAGTATCACCATCTCAAGCAATCATAAATTATTGATTTAAATTCCATATCATGATTGGGGTATCTCATCTCATAATACTTGAGTTTTTGAGATTCATACACAATAACTCTACCTTCTTGCATGAGTATCACTCCTAATCCTTCCTTTAATGTATCAGTGAAAATAAATAATTATCCCATGGGATTAAGCATAGCCAAAATTGATACACTAGTAGTCACTCTTTTAGTAGCTAAAAATATTCCTCACACCTTGATGTCCAAATAAAAATCTTCCCCTTTTTATGAAGTGAAGTGATGGGATTTGAAATGAGAAAGAAATTCTCAAAAAAAACATCTATAATATCTTATCAATCCCATGAAGATACAAACTTATACAATGTTAGAGTATGTTATCCATTCCATAATGGCCCAAATCTAGGTAAGATCCATAAATATTCCTCCTCTTGAAATGATTTTCCCAAGATATTACACCCCATACTGTACAAATGTGCACTTCTCCAAGTTTACAAACAATCAATTTTCTCTTAAAACCTACAGGACCTACCTCAAATGGTCCTCATGATCTTCTTCATTCTACAAATATATTAGAATGTGATCAAAAAATAAAAACATGAATCAATCCAAAAAGGATAAAAAAATCCATTATTCAAACTCATGAATACTAATGGAGCATTAGTCAACCCAAATGACATAATTATAAATTCATAATGCCCATATTTCATTCAAAACATAGTTTTATGAATATCAAGCTATCTAATATGAAATTGATGGTATCCATATTTAAAATCAATATTAGTGAAAACTTTGGCTCATTATATTTGATTAAATAAATCATTAGTTCTAGGCAAGGGATAATAATTCTCAATTTTTACCTTATTTAATTGGTGATAATCAATGCACAACTGAAGGGATCCATCCTTATTCTTCATAAATATGACCAATGCTCCCCATGGGGACACACTAGGATGACTCGACCATGTCTCTAAGAGTTTCTCAAGATGCAACTTGAGTTCACACAAATCTGGGGTGATCATTATATAAGGTAATTTTGATATGTAATCAACCCCAAGTATCAAGTCAATCTAAAAATAAATCTCCCACAAAGGAGGAATACCCAATAATCCATCTAGAAATATATCAATAAATTCCTAGAGAAAAATATGGTCATCTAGAGAATCCTTCTCTATATCATCTAACCTATCAATTATTATGATAGCAAATAATTGACAACCTTTCCTTACACTCTTCTTGAGTTGAATTGTAGTGATCACATAAAGGGAAATGGGTTTCATGACTCTAGATATTACCATAATCATACCAAGGTTGTCTTTATATTAAATAGCATTTCCATGACAATATAAATTTGCTTTATGAGCTGAAGGCCAATCCATACCCAAGACAACACCATAGGTGACTAAAGTAATAATGTGAAAGTATACATTAGTGAAGAAGACACCAATGTCTAATACACAACTAGTCATCAGGGAGCTAATAGACATCTTGGCCATAGAGACCAACTCAACTACCTAGCATTCCAATTGCCTTAGAACCACCAACCCACAATAATCCATGGTAGAAGGAAAAATAAAAGAGTTTGATGCTCTTAAATAAAATAAAACTAACTTTATATTCCTTCTATCATACCTATGGTCTCTATGGCTATTTCGTAATGTTTATCTTAGTGATCATCCACTACTGTATAAATCCTATGTCCTTGACCCACATTGTCCACTATTTGCTTTGACACTAGGGCCTTCTACATACTGGTAGTTGATATTCTAAGAGGATAATCTTGTGCAAAATGATTAAGAGATCATGAAGTGAAACAAACACCTCTTTTTTGGTCTCACCCTAAGGAGAATCAAGTTTTTCTAGGTCTAAAAGAAGCAATTGACCCTGCCAGTCTTATTTATTCATAGTGGTGATCTTATGAAGTTCTAGTTTATTGATGATCCTAAAGCCTAACATCACCTTGAATTCAGTGATCTTTCTCCAACCAGTTCCTACTCTAATTAAAACTAAAATGGTTTCCATCAAAATGTTGTTTCAAAGGGGCATTAAAGTTGGATTGAGTTTCTTTCCAACCTCCACTAGGTGCAAATTGTGCACCTTGTGACCTTGAGATGTGATGAGATTATAATTTACCACAAAATTTATCTTATGCATCCTAAGTTTTTCCATGATAATACTCAATGAATTAATCCTTTTAAATATCTATTACTAAGGTTATGAGAGCTAAAATACATAATGTGCCAACCACTCTAAATTTAGTCCTCTAATGTACTTGTTCACTCAGATTGTCTCATCCTATAACCTTGCACATATTTGATCAAATACATAAAATGACACTCATATTTTGCCATAGTGCCACTTTCGTATTAAATGCTATGAAATTCATCTACCTTATTTTGAACATATCTAGGGGATAGCTAGTGTGATATAAAATGAATCCAAAATAATTCCCAAGTGAGGAAGCAGGTTTTAAATGGATTTTTTGCTCCTCACCTTCCCACCACATCTTGGATGCATCTCTAATAATATGGGTGCCTAAACAAGAATTCCCATTGGAGTCACAATCATATAAGGTGAAACATCCTCTCATGTTTACCAACTAGGCTTATACTACAAATCCTTCTTAAGTACCATCAAAATTAGGATGATACAGCCTAATGAAGTCTTCAATAAAGTCTTTATGTGCAAGCCTAGGAAGGAGATCTAAGTATTATCTCTCACATCACTCACCATGGTGATGTAAACCTTTAATACCCTCAAAATGGTGATGGGGAGGACTCTTGGGCCTCTCACTTTCTCTCTCAACTGATTCTTCATCATCTTAGTAATGTCATGAAGAGTGCCTTTCTACTTCATGTTGAACCATAGGCAATCTCTCCTATAAGACATCTATCATTTGTTTCATGTATAGGAGGAGTTGTGGTCCTATTTCATTTAATCCCAATTTAATGAGACACTCATTCTCACCTAGGGAATCATCATCATGATGTGCTTGACGTCGTCCTCACATTTTACATGCTAATAAGAAAGAAATTAGAAAACATGTGGAAGTAATAAATCTAGTAAAAATTTAAATTACATAAATCTCTTGGTGTTGTAACTAGGATCTAATACCAAAATTTCATGCCCATTTTTTCATCTAAAAATAAGTAAAACACAATCAAAACAAAAATACTCAATCTAAAACACAAGTAAACATAATAATTCATGTTAATCATAACACTCAAGCAATTCATGCCACTACCACCATTATAAAATTGGAGCATGCCATAAATATGAATGCCATAGTCCTAATTCATTTATCTAGCACTCATAATTCCCCATAATCTCAAGCCAAATATTAGTGTGCTTATGATATTCAGATGGTTGTAAATTTGAACCTAGTTTAAAGTTGACATAGCCAATATCCATGTGGAGACTTCGATGGCCTCCAAGGTTATGTAAATTATTCCTCAAACTCTTGGGGAAATTTTTGCCATGTGGTTTCATACCAATTATCTACAACACTAACAAGATTTTGAATTACACTCAAGATATCAAAACATCAGGATGATGTCACATGGAAACATCTTGTTAGCCCATCATCTTAGAGGCAAGATCCTTGGATGGTCACCTTTAGGATCATGGGTTGATGAGATTGTTCCATGTGGAAACATCTTACTAGCCCATTAACATATGGGTGATCTTCCTTTATATCCCACTCTAATATTATAGGTCATTAGGATGATGCCATGTGGTAACATCCTTCTCACCTACTAGTTTAGAGGCTTTACATTAGATATGGTCCTCTTCAAGATCATGGGTCACTGATATGATGCCCCATGGCAACGTTCCACTCGATGACTATCCCATCAATTACCATATACCATACCATGCTAACGTTAATCCTAAGTTAGTAAGATGATGACACATGGATTCCTTTGACCCATTTCACTTTTTTTTTTTAATACCTAGGATAAAATTTCAAGTGAATGATTGAGTCACTAGAAAGGACCCAACTAAGGAATAATGATACACAAAGAACTCAATGAATAACTAAATCTGAGATAAAGGGAAAATTAGGTGTAGTTGAAGTCATAAATTAATTAAGGCACAACCAAAGGAAAACTCAAATATGATTTAATGAATTAGAACTAAGCTAAGGAAAAATCAAAGCAAAAGGGCCCCAAACTCAAAGGCATAATTCTTTAGGTCATTGACCTACTCAGATACATAGAACATAGAGACATTGGGGTATTAACCCCAACAAGTTTTTCCCTCCAAGATTTCATGCTCCCAAATGATTTTACTGAGCAATTCTATATAACTTTGGGGCATTAGATGCTTATCCTTCCAACTAATTCTTCAGGCTACTAGGATGATGCCACATGGCATCATCCAACCAACTATTAAAAGTCTTGAAATTCATAAAAGGAAAGATCCAAAATAAACTCAAGAATAAGTGTCTAAATCAAGCCAAAGAAAAATATTAAGGCAAAAATCCATCAATATTCAGTAATTAGCTAAGACATGACCCAAGGTAAAATAAATAGACAAATCAAAATTGAAAACATAGCAAGGTAAAATATGCATGTCTGCATTGTTGTTATTAAGTCCAGAAAGAAGCAAAAGATTTTCTTAAAGGAAAGAACATGATTCTAACCAATAAACTCATTGATTTAATAAATTTATCAATTGAATGTAAAGTGAGTTTGCTCAACTCAACATCTCTAAAGGAATGGCTCACTAAAAACCATGCATAAGATCTAAGATTAATGAAACTTCATTATTTTTATAAATGCCCTAGTAGTTGGGAAGGCATAAAATAGGTAGCAACTCGACTATAAAATACTAAGGGATTATTTCTTCACATGATGACTCCTTATTAAGGGTCTGAATACAAATAGTCATAATGGACATGACTCATTTTTCCAAGAAGGTTGAACATAAAGAAAACATAACTCTTTATTCAGGATTAGCACAATAATACCAAAAAACATCCATGAGTAATTCATTTCAATAAGTTGAATTTTTATTCCCAATTATAATCTCATATTTATTTACTTGAGTTATTCTCAATAAGATAAGTTTGATTCAATAAATTCCATCACATTTAGATTAAAATAGATAAATAATGCTTTAAAGCCTAGTCACTCATGACAAAGATATTAGCAAAGAAATCAATCTATTTATTAATTTTAAAGTGCTCAAATGCTAAATATTTTGATACATATAGGACCCTTCCCAAGATCTTATAAATCATACATTTATAAAAAATCACATCTCATATTGACACTAAGGTTTTAAATAAATATAATCAGATGTCCTATTCTATAGTTTTAATATCATCCAAAATTTATCTTTTATAATTATATTACAAGAAAGCTAGCTACTAAAAAATTAATTATACCACATAACTCATCCTTTTGATTAAAAATTAAGAGGCACATCTCAAGGTCTGATTAGATAATGGAGGATTAGTCAGTCTTTAAAGGTGTTCTTCATCTGCTCCCAAACATCTACAAGCCATTAGAAGGACGACTCACTACCCAACCTTTTTTCATCATCAAGCTATTGTTGTAGACACCCATGAACTCAATACTCCCAACTTTGAGCATGTTTTTATCACAAGGTAAGGGCAAGGTTGGATATCTAGTTAAGGTTATCTTAACACAAGGGAAGACTGTACACACCCTATAGTCCAAATTCTTGATTTTACCCATATAAACTCTCAGTCTCAAATAAAAGAAAACAAACATTCAAATGAAGCTATCAAAAATGTAAAAATAGAAGGCAAATTTTCATAGTATAATAAGATCAACCAAAATATTGGAGCAATAAGAGTATATTTCACTATGTTTCTTCCTATCAATGGTCATGGGAGAGTTGAACAACCTACCACCATGCCCAATATAGGATGACTTCAACTAATACAACTATGACATCCAAGTAAGGTTAAAATAACCTTTCAATATACCTAGTAGAGGAGAAATTTTCCATGAAATTTTGATAACATTCATGGGAAGATCCAACAACCTTCCACCATGCCCATCACAAGAGCATTTTGATATGATACAAACATGAAGATGATGCTCACAAACCACCATTAGTTTATGTCACAATATAATAAATGAATTAATTTAATAAATTATAAATCATTTCATTAAATTAAGGAGGAACAATCTCTCCTAGGGCCCTCAAATATACATGCACTACATGGTAGCCAATGCTTAACAATGGAAAAACAATAAAATAAGAAGAATAAGCTAAGAGGTCTTATTCTCATGACAACAAGAAAAATAGGCAAAAAATGTAATCATCTTGTTCCAAATAAAAAACATAAAACATAATTTATTAGGAAGCCCACTTATCGACCTTCAAATCACCTAGGCACTATCCTCCAATTGTCTAGACTCAACTCTCCTAACCAGTTATTCATATATGGTGCTTCTCCTTATCTTATGCTAAGAATAACTTATTTTCAAATTGTGAAAATTCCTAAACTAATGGATCTAAAATTATATATAAATAAATACCAAAATAATTTAAACACCCAAATTTGTCTTGGTATGCTTCATTAAGGGACGTGCTTTCATGTACTCAATTATGGTGCATGGTAGCTCTTGCATATTTTTATAGTTACTTCAAAGATTTTATTACCTCTTTTCCCACTTGATAGTAGTACTAAGTAAATCATGGAAGATATTAAAATAGGCCACTAGACATTCTAAATGATGGATATAAGATATTTAGGTCAAACAACAAGTTTAACCCACTAGACTTAAAGGCTAGCCACCTAAAATAGATTCTAAGTCTAGAAGGGTAGTGAACTAGGTAACCAAATACTTAACACATGTTTAATAAGGTTAAAATTGATTAGTGATATAACCATGCTTGGCATTATCTCTTTACTTCATTGCCCTTTTTCTTGTTCTTTCACACTCAATTCACACATCAAATTCCTCTAACCTAATAGCTGAAGCAATAAAATTTAATCAAACAAGGAAATTTTCATCAATTAACCATATCCAATCATTCATGAAATATCAACATATATGTATATAATTTTATAAAATTAAATACATAATAATTTCCATTTCATAAGCTTAGAAGTAATGGTTCATTATTTAAGTCAATATATCCCATCAACATAATTAAAATTTATAAGTAAACATTACAAAGACATGTAAGCATCATACTTTCATAAGTAAGTAATACAAAACATGATTGATAATAGGTCTTTCTCATGGTTCCCAACAAGTTAAAAGCTTTAATAAGTCCTTACACACCTCATCAAAACATGAATTAAAAACATAATTCAATAATTATAATATATAATCATAATTTCTTAGTCATCTTTCCAAAGGTGAGCATAATTGAAAAGAGGGTCGTACATGACTAAACTTCCATTTGTGATTTGAATTTATAATTTTTAGAAAAGTTGACTACTAAAACATTAAAACCAAGTGGGAATGTGTCTTTTCTTATCTTTAAATGTTCATCCAACCACTTATTCCTATGTGTGTTCCTTACATACTCATAAACAATTTTTTCTCTAAATTTGACCTTAAATTTTGAAATGGGTATTTGTTTTGTAAAGCTCACACATTTTATATTCTTTGCCATTTTTACTTGATAAGTCATAAGTTTGTATTTTCTCAAACCAAATAATTCCTATCCAATTTCACTTGTTTCATCTTCATGGAAACATTTTTTTAGTTTTGGCAATCCACCATAAATGCTAAAATTTCCATCCAAACGTGCTTTGTTATAAAAGAATTGTCCATCTAGTCTTTCACAAAAAAATAGTTGGAATAAATTTCCTGGCTGATTTTAGTAAAAATTATAAGCCACACTCTTGAAAAATATTGTTAGTATATAAATTAAAAATAATATGGCATAAAACATCATAGTGCATTTTAAACTCAACATGTTGCCTACAACAACAAGTGGTGTATGTGTGATTTATTTTTACATAAAAAGGGTTTGGCCATCTCAAAATATATTTGAATAATATAAATTTGTGGATGTTTTTCAAAAAAAATGGATTATAATTATATTTGAGTTATATCCAATAAATGTTTTAAATTTCATTCATGATTACAAGAACCAACTCTTCTTTTGACTACATCTATTTCATTGGGCAAACCTCTAATATTTTCCTTCCAAAATTTTGCAAGTAACTCTTTTAGATAAGCATGTATAGCCTTGTCCTTTCATGTAAGTTGACCAAAGAATTCCTATAGATTATTTGCATTGGGTTAATTAAATCTTTTGCATCTTAAAATTACTTTCATTGATATTTGTCTATTTATATAAAGTGTCTGGCTTCTTTTTAAATCAATTTTTTTTTTTCTGTTTGATTACTTATTGCACAAGCTGTGATTATATGCCACATAGAATTACAACCTTTGTTGTGTGATATAGGGCCTACAATATGATATGAATCATGTAAGTTGTCAACAATTTCTACATTTTCATCATCCATATTATATGTTCTTAACCCTAATGTGTAATGTGTAGAATTTCACCTCAAGAAAACTCAAATAAAACCTTTAAAATTGCTACCAATTTTTTTATGCAACATCGTATTCACATAAGTGAACACTCCAACTATCAGTCCATCCACATACATGCATTATATGATTTCATGCATATTATAACATGCATCCATTATCAAGGAAAATGTAAAGGAACACACTCACATTCAATGTATGATGCCTACAAAAAAAATTATCACCTTCAATCTCAAAATGTAACATTCATCAAGGTGTTCGATAAGCTCATTGTAATAATTTATGTCAACTACACTAGAATAAATTTAAAATACTAAACTTGAATTAAATAATCAATGTTATTCAAGTATATTTATACCAATCATACCAACACTTAATCTCATTCCCAATGGAAGAAATGTAATTTGCAAATGATTCATTGACAAGGAGGCACTACAACTCCGACCTCAAGAGAAATAAAACTAAGAGAGAAACTAAAATCCTACTTCATTCAAACTCTCAAATAATCACCATATCACCCATTAATATGTCATTCAATGTTAACCATTCATGTTAAAGTGGAATAACTCAATATTGAAGCAAATAAACCTAACTAGCTATCTTCTTAGACAAGTCTCAATATCATTAAATAAATTATGAAATGGTAATAAAAAAATAATTCCATGAGGGAAAAAGTATTTCTAAAATGTATTAAATTCTTAAATCTAAAATATACCACTAAGAACCTAAAAAAATACCCTAAATAATTTAAATAATAAAATGATTCGGTGTTCCAAATGGGCTTTAACATTGAAAGTTGATTTGGCACACAATTTCTAAATAAACTAGGTTCAGAGATAGGATCACTAAATATAGTAACGATGTCTAAAAGTAATAAAAAAAATATTCTATTTAAATTTAAAGGTAATATGATCCACTATCAAACACTAGTTCTTCTTTAGGACTCCCCTAGCTATTTTTGGCAACTCAATTTTGAATTAACTTCATAGGTTGAAAAGGGAAAACATGTGCTAAAAATTGCTAGTTGCCTCCAAAATTAGACCTACCAAAAAAATCTTCGAATCAAGATAGGAGAGTAATGATTATAGGTTCTAATTCATATAATAAAAATCTAGAGCTTACAAGTTTTTGTTTCAATAAAACTCAAGTTTGGGTAATAATTTAGAGCCTCTCTTTGAACTGATTTGGTTGGTTTTGAAATAGATAATTTATAATGTGAACCTGCATGAAATTTTGTAATAGTGAATGCAATCACCTAACCATACACCAAATGATCCCAGAGGTGATATAACTATCCATGATCTTTAGAAGATGGAATTTAAATCTCAAATATATTTACATTATTCTAACAAGATTCATAAAGATACCTATGACCCACCATGATCAACCTCGCTAAAATGGTTTCCTACAAAACTAACGCTAAGGGAGAGTTACAATATTCATGTCAAGACATTAAGAATAATATGACAGGAATTTATTGACTTTGGTTATTAATTTCAACTATATAGATTAAACTTAAAATTAATTGCTTATATAGTTTAGACATTAAGATTTAACCATTATTTCATAATACAAAAGTGAGATAAGCTCACTTATATTTCAAGTCTATGATTATAATTATTTTATTTCCATATACTGCTCTCAACACTATTTTACTATTCAATTGTATGTTCTTACGCTAATGTTATCATCCAACTATGAATCTACATACTACAACATTTGTTTATCCAAAGATTATTACTAACCACCTATATAATATTTTATTGACCTACTCAACAAGATTCTCATATCATAGATAAAATGGTATCCAAACCACTATTGGGATAACTCTATGAGACAAGCACTAGACGACATCTAGAGATAATGAAATAAATATTATAATAGATTATTATTGACTTAGATTAAGGAATGCCATTGTACATTTATATTATAAAATATTACAACAACCATTATGGCAATCAAAAATATGAACTCCAACATGGGTCTTTTCAATAGTAGATAACTCAAGGTTTAAAACAATTCCCAAGAAGCAAACTTTACAAATGTTCTAATTGGACACAGCCATATAATCATCATTGGTTTAAAGCACCAATCAAATAGCATTTCAAAAGCTAAAAATGCTAATATAACAAGCATAAAATCTCTATACTATGTTTTCCATTGGTAAATATTTCTCCTACACCGAGACATAAGTAACCATGGGTTAGCTTACACTGAGAAAGTAAACACACCCTCATAAATATTTTTCTTTCATTTTCTAGAATCATAAACAAGATAACAATGAAAATCAACATTCCTCATAATCATGACAATATAATTATATATGTGTATCTTTTTTTTAACAAAACATAATAAGAGGGAAAAAGATCAAATCCACCCTACAAAAAAATAAAACTAACATCATCACAATATTAATTAACTCATAAATTATCAACATTTGCTCAACTAAAATAGGATAACTTTTTTTTAACACATTCTTATCGAGTTATTTGCAACAAATTTGGCAAAATGAAGAAGTGAAAAATTCATTACATTTCCACCACATCACACTTAATTTCTCATCTCAACACTCTTGCCAAACTCATGATCGCTACTTTAAAAAGGAGTCTCAACTAAAAGTTTTACATAATTACAACTTCTTATATAATAATATATAAATTTACATACATGAAAAATTATACAAATACATATATTTGACAACATCAGAATAAACCCACGTATATGACTATCTCATAGTAAGCATCTCCTTTTTATCTGTATATAAAGAATAATTATTATTTATCCACTTATGACATAGTTTCCCACATAAATTTTGAATAAATATTTATGAGTCTAGATTTACACAAAAACTATTTGCAGTAATACGCAATGGTATATTATTTAAATTTAAAATCAGTGGATTTAATATAAGACAACCATTTTAATATTACAAAATATAAAGTACACCACTTGAAACCTCATTAATGTATAAATATTATTTATAATTTATAAAGATAAAATATACTTAATAAATAAAATATAGTTTATAATATATATTTTAACAAATATAAGCTCATATATATATATATATATATATATATATATATATATATATTATTAACCTTTATTTAACCCCCCCTTCCATTATAAATAAAAAACATAGTTTTTTTTTATTTTAACTTTTTTTATTATTTAAAAAATACAATACAACATTGTATAATATACACAATGACTTATTCAATTTTTTTTATTGTATATATTTTTTATTTATATTTTTATTCTTATTTATGCACACACCCATTTCAAAGGACATATATACAAAATAAAATAACTGTTGAGAATCTATATGTATACAAAATATACTTATAGAGTATATATATCCCAAATGGTGTATAAAATGAGTAAAAGTCAAATTATATGTATACATGCATATATTTACAAATATTTATGTATACATATATTTATTTATTTTTATAAAATCAATTACATGCAATAAATAAGTATATATAATAAATATTTACTCTATTATCTAAACATGTTCAACCAATAGCTCAAATAAAGGGTTTTTTCAAAAAAAGTAGAATACAAATAACCCAACTAACAAGAAAAATACCTTATTCAAAAACCTATAAAAATCTATCATTCATTTTTTACTTCGTTTGCAAATTTGAGAAAAAGAATAGCTAAATCTATGGGGGAGAATTTACTTGATTGGATACACTTGATTTTGGATCTTCTAGTTGAGCTCCATTCACTTGGTTCCTTCTCCCTTCCTTGTTTAGCTCTCCTAGTAACAACAACACCTAAGGAGGCAATAACTTGGAGGAGAAAATGAAACTTCAAAACTGTAAATTGGTTTTGACCTTCCCCCCCCCCCCATCTTTAGTTATTTTTTATTACTTTTCTTCAAAACCCTAACTACTCCCACCACATGCTTGGTTACCCACTAAGTGGGTCTAGTTATGACCTCACTTGTTTTAGCCAGCACTAAAGAAATTTATTAATAAAATACTTAATATTTAGCTAATGAAATATGTTACTAATAAATATTTAATCTCTCACCTATTAGGTAATGTAATATTTTATTACTAAAGCATGTCAATAAATATTTACTTATTATAAACTCGAGTAAGCCATTAAATATTTATGATAACTAGTAATATGAACAATAGCATATACATATATGAAATTAATATAATAATATCATGACCCAGATCATGATCTAGCATTAGTTCAATAGAATAACCTATCAATCACAAAATAAACAAGTCCACAATATAAAGTAATGCATACAACCAGAATCAGATTTAATTAAGGCAACACTAGGCATCTCTCGTTGAGATTTTCACACACCTAACAGGCTCTCCTCCTATGATAATGCAAAAAATATAAAGGTGTATACAATGATTTGACACAAGGGTATTACATTTTCCCCTTTCTTATAAAATCATCATCCTTGATGTGAAATTCTGACCAATGGTGCAACAATTTTTTTGAAATTTAGATTTAATCAAGATTTCATAATTTAAATTCTAAGGCTATTCACATATTTTAATATTATGATATTTTACTCACTATATGTAATAATTATTGTTTGTTTTAAATTGATATCTATGGTGGCATTCCTGCAAATAGGTCTCATAGTGTTAAATGACCATACTATCATCCACTCTATTTCCCTATCATCTGAATCCCAAGGATACTCTACCATAATATAATTCTAACTAATAGTATGTATAACCATAATTTTTTCCTATCATGAATCATAATATCAAATCTCAAAACCATCTCATGGTTAAATTACCATATGCTGACATAAGAATAATACCCTAAACATAATATAGAGCAATATTGAATTATGCAAAGCTATTCTACCAATGAAATATGTTGAAAGGATTATACATATGTATAAATGACCAAACAATAATTGAATGCAAATCATCTACTTAGACCTCCCATCATCAAATTACCACCTTATACCTCCCAAACAGCTTAAGCATCACTACTTAGACCTCCTAGCTAGCAAAATAGTAAGTAATAACTAACCACCACATATGATGGGGTGGAAATGATAGTATCTCTACATATGAAATAAGTTCCCTATTACAATCCCACTAAATATATTACAAGGTAATTCTTCTCCCCCATACCATGCCATTAGCATAATAGTTATGCACATACATATACATGGGAAACCCACACAATAATCATTGAAATAAATAATGAAAAAATCAACTAATAGTGTAAAAGCATAAACTAATAGAAAATGAGATCAAGTGATCAAAAAATTTACAACAATCCAAACTGTTAGTCTCAACAACAATCCAAGTGATTAAAAACATAACCAAAATCCAAACTATTAGTTTCAACAACAATTTCCATAATCAGCCAATTAATTAAAATATTCAAATAAAATAAAATTATGGTTTCCAAATCAATTTAAAAAAATAAAGTGAAATCAACTAAAATAATTTTGGCAAATAATATACAAAAATAGATCACATCACACACACTATGTGACTTTACAAGTCACCCAAGGGGAGAAGGAATAAAATCATCTTAATTATCTCGTAGAGGTAAGATACATCTCGATTACCTCCCTGAGTTTTGAGGCAACTCAAATACCTCTCAGAGGTATGAGGATCACTATATATTAAATATTTGTAAATCACCTCCTAGAGGTAAGACAATAATTGCACATCATCATATGTAATAGTGGCACACTACATCTCAACTACACAACTCTCATACTCAACATTCTAGTGTTATAAAAATACTCAAAGGTAATCATATTACCCCACAACCCTAACTATCATGTGACCCATCTGATGTCAATTAGCATAGTTCATAGAGAACAACCATCTTGAAAACATAACTTGTTGAAAGCATACAACCAAAGTACTATAAAGTGAAAACTATTTGAGTGTTATCCACTGACTAATGTCCTTTACTATAATATTTGAACTACCAAAATGGGGTAACTATTAACAATCTCTACATCTAATATCATATTATCCTAATGTAATACAAGTAGATTTTATACCATATCTTAAAACTATATATAACCACAATCATAAGTTCCACAAAGACATTAATTAATCTTAAGAAGGGTTGTTATCTCACACAAAATTTACACATAAGGGTTATATATTGTTGGTGCTTGAATCTGCACCAAGTATTTATGCCATTTTTTGAAGAAAGAATGCCTAAGAATTATAAGCCCACATAGAACCAATGCTATAAACCTAACATGTAAAAAAACCATGCCCCTTGATGAGAGGTCCATGTGGAGGGTTTTGAAGAGCAACAAATAAGGGTATACATGTTGGCCATGTAAGCATAATAACCTGCCCATGTGGAGGCATAATAAATAAGTTGAAAATTTTAAACATGTAATTTGGAATGATGTGTAAGTATTTGCCCATGTGGAAGTTCCAAGAGGAAACGTAGACATTAAAATCCATGCCCTCAGACTCTTGTCACATGGATAGATGTTAAGGAAATAAAGCAAAGTCAAGTTTTGTTATGGCTGGGAAATGAATGGCTACAAGGAAAACATTGGTATATATTGGAAGGTGATAATACATGTCAAATATTTTAGTTTTGAAAAAAATTTGACCAAACTTACAAATTGGCACCAAAAAGTCCACAGAGAAAAGTGGTAGAGGTGCAAGTTAGAATTGTAAGTTATAAACTTGTAATGTGTATGTAAATCTTTGGATTCTGGTAGAAAGGTATATAACATGGGTTCATAGAAAAAAAGGAAATCCTATATTAAAATTTTAAGTTCTCCAACTTAAAAATTGCATGAACATATTTAGATCCCATAAATTTCAAAGTGAGTTAAAATAATTCAAAACTTGAACCATGTGCCTTCTATAGGTTAAACAACAATCAAGGATGGTTGTGAGACATGTTAAGAAAAGAGAGACATGCTTCTACCTTATATGAATTATTAGAATGAGAAATGAACCTTTGTAATGAAGTGAAGGCAACCAATGCTTTTTAAAAACTTATGCCTGAGGTATAGGGAAATATGCCATGTTATATTTTGCTTATGAGAAGGCTTTGAGATATACCAGGATATGCTAGTGCAGATTTATAAGCTCTATGTTCTTAGGTAGTAATAATTGCTTTGAAGTGAAAACTTTCCTTGAAATATATTTTCAACTCTACCAAGAAAAATATGGAGGTCAATAACATGCCTTCACTTCCCCTGATAATAGTTAAGGAAAGTGATTGGGAAGGTGCTCTTGCACAAGCTCCTCCACTTTTTTCTCAAAGAGCATCATGCATGGAAGTTAAATGTGTTTGTACTCTACCTCTTCATAAACAAATGGTTTCATCCCTTCTCCAACCATTGGTGGAATTACTTTTATCCCTCTATGTAGATGGGAGAATGGTATTTCCACCTATCCTTTGAAAAGCCACAAGGCTAATAGAAAGTATTGTAACTTTGGATTTGAAAGAGAAGAGATCCATCACCATTCCTTGGTGATCTTATTTAAAGTCATTGGTCATGGGATATAGAGTTTCTAAAGACATTGATAAAATCTTGTCTTCTATTGGACTTATATGTTATGGGAGTGAGTCTCATTTTTATAATTTGATATTAATTTCATTTGATGAATATAGTGCACAAAATATTGAAGATTCTAGTCTTAAAACCATTGACAGTCACTTGAAAGACATGAAGAAACTAAATCTATGGGAGGATTCCAATTTTGCAATCATTATTTCAGCTGATGAAATTAAAAATATAGTCGTAATGCCATTTCAAAGGATTGTTGGGTATGCTAGGTTATATACCTTGTTATTAACATTTGTAAGCAAATAACATTGGCAATTATTTTGGGCATATCACTTGTCATAAAAGTCCTATATCATTTTCACACAAATCATAAAAGGTCCATAAATCCATAAATTTAATGGGTAATAATTTGGATTCAAATGTTCAAAAGGGTTGGCTTTTAGAAAGAACATTTTTAGAAGGTAATCTGCTAAACTAGGTTGGAAAAGATTTAGGTGGAAATTCAAGAAAGGGCAAGTTTTAAAATTTACAAATGAGGATCCTAAGTCTGCAAGAGATTTTTTTGGGAGAAAAAACTTTGAAATTAAGTCTTCAAAATATAGGTTTTAATATGCAGTCTAAGTTCCCAATCCCATCGATCAACTTAGAGCAAAAAATTTGAATCAAATAGAGTTCCAAGGAGATTTTGGAGAGGGATGCAATTTTGCATATTTTCAATTATGAAAATTGTAAATTGAATTTAGATCTCCCAAACCTACTTGTCAATGCTAATCAAACATGAGGTCCCAACTCAAAGTGGAAGTTTATAATCCAATTACAATTTTGCATGTGTGAATTACAAATTGCACTTGAAGTTTCCAGTTCCTTGAGGGGACTTTTGAGGGGAATTAAAACTATAATTTTCAAGTTGTAATTTACACTTGGAGTTCCCAGTACCTTGAGGTAACTTTTGAGGGGAATTGCAAATAAAATTTTCAAGTTGAAAGTTGCAATTTTCACTTACATTTCCCAATTCCCTAAGGGAATTTTTTAGGGGAATTATAAATATAATTTATAAGTTGCAATTCACACTTGGAGTTCCCAGTTCCCTGAGGGAACTTTTGAGGGGAACTAAAATTGTAATTTTCATTAGAGTTCCCTACCAAAACTTTTTAGGGGAAATGTAACTGCAAATTATAATTTGCAAATGTGTTGTTGAGTTTCATATTTTCCCCAAATAAAGAAAGTGCAAAATTTTGAATTAGACCTAGAGTTCCCCAAAAGGCTAAAAAGTGAAAAACAATGCACTTATGCATTAAAAAAGTCAGTAGTAACCCTAAAATTAAAAATGTGAAAAATTAAAAGTGTTGAAAGGCACATTGGAGCCAAAAATAAAAAAGGTAAAAATATGTTAAGTCTTTCCATTTCTCATATTTTTCTTGTTTGATAAATATTGCAGGTTTGCAAGACCAAGGTGGGCCATTCCAAAGAAGATTTTTTAAATGGCTATTGATCTATAGTGTTCAAATGCCATCATTGCAAGGCAATGGGTGTTATTTGGCATGCATAAGAGGAAGGGTTGTTATCCAAAAATATTTTAGATTTGCAAATGAGTGGTCAAAGACATGTTCAATTAGCTACACAAGAAGACAAAGGGGTTTTTTGGATCCAAAACATATATTCTACTTCAAGCTTGAATGAAATATATTTCCATCCAAGCACAACAAGGGTTTGTTTCAAATCATCATCATTACATGTAGAGGTAGTTACAAGAGTCATTTTCCTTGTAAAGGTATGAAGATTCTAGCCATGGTAAAGAACTTATTCTATTTGGAAGCATCTTGGAAGAACTTTAAGAACTAATTTCATGTTTACAATATTACATATTGTAACACATATTCCCAGACTTTAAATGGGTGATAAAATTGTATAAAAAGAAGGTTTATCCTCTTTTTTAAGGTTATTGTTGGTTACTAGTTTTTTCTAAGTCTAGGCTCTTCCAAATTTCAAGATCCATTGATGTGTGTGAATTTTTTCTCTCTTACTAAAGTGGTTACATCTATAAATCCATTATAAATCTTTGAGATAATTGTAATGTATCCCCTATCTAACAAGGATCAAACTCACCATGCTTGTCCCCATGGTAGCATTTAAAAACAATGATGCATGTAAGATTTTATTTCAATAAAATGGAAAATGCTTGTGGTTTTTAATCTTTATTGTTAGTGAAGTACAATAATATGTTTTACAAGTTATGTTGATTAGATATTTGGTTTTATGCTTAAAACTAGTTTTTATTTTGGGCTTAGATCTAGGTTATAAACCCATTTATGTAGTTTGATTTGGAAATATGTTGTTGAATAACTCTTAAGGGAACCCTAGGTTTATGGATTTGATAGGAAAAGGTATTTGAAATTTTAGTTTTAATATATGCTCTATGGTTTCAAGAATCATTTGGGTATTTGCACTATATTGGGACCAATGAATGCAAATCACTCTTGGTAGTTATCTTTAGCTTATATTTTAGTTTTTCTACATATTTATAAATAAGTGATGCCATAAATGTTGAAATATTTCCTATTGTTTGAAGAGTACCAACACACCACTCTTTTTTCATAACTATTTTAAACTCAACCTACCCTACAAATAATACACCCTGCTAAATATTTTAAGTGTTATTTGTGTATAGATGCATGGATATTGTATAGTTAAAGTGTATATGTGTTTTATGATTTAAATACCAATATTTTAGTCTTCCATTTTACCCCCTTATTGTTGAAAATTGATTTTGAAATGAAAGTTACAATCATATCCCCATCTGACTTCAGTAGCTTGTTAGAGCATTTTTGAATTTTATGTGACAACCCTTCCCAAGTGGAGTGTGAAACTTTGGTTATGCCCTGGTCAGATTTGTGTTTCCTTGAGATAAAAATTTCCATGGAGATTTAATTTAGTATCACTCCATGTGAGAAAGTTACCCCTTAGGTTCTCTCACATTGGTTCAAGTAGAGGTAGAAGTATCAGTGAACTAACCATACCCTCTATCAGTGCTTTCCAATCATTGTATATATTTAGTACATATGTGTGCTAAACCCTTCCTTGAATATAATGATATATCATTGGGTTTATCATCCATGTTTACCATTTTTCTAAAGTATGCAAGGTTGAGATTAAGATGTTTACAACTAAGAACTAACACTCCAATGGCATCTTTGTCAGGGATTAAATTCAAATCTTGGTTACTTGTGTTTCTGGGGACTCTTCTAGAGAGCTATAAGTAATTTATGTTATCTAGTTCTCTAACTATCTTTGTGATATTTTTATTATCTTTGGTTTGTCAATGCCTTAACACTTCATTGACACCATTGCTAGGGATTAAACATTGAATCTTGGCACTTATGTTATCAAGGACTCTTGCAGAGAGCTATAGTAATTTAGGTTTGAAAAGTTATCTACCTATCTTTATGCTATTTTGACTATCTTTTATCCATCAATACTGTAACACTCAACTATCATCATTAATAGTGACAATTCTTATCACCCATGTTACCAGGGACTCTTGCAGAGAGATGTAATTAATTCAAGTTCTAAAAGTTCTTTGCCTTGAAATATTTTATATAATAATCTCAGCTACATTTTTAGATAAATGTTATTCATATTATATAATATGTTCAAAATTTAGGGTTATTTGAGTGTGCTTCTACTATCTTAGCCATCAACTACCTAGCACTCCACTGGGGATGTTCCAAGAATTAAGAGATTTGATAATTTGACATTTGCTGAATTTATTACAAGGAGTTATAAATTTGTCATGTTTTGAGCTGGTTTCCCCTTTTGAACATGAGTTTGAAATTTTTAGTGTATTTGCTTTCATACATCATCACTAATTTCAGCAAGATATGGTTTAAGTATGTATCACTACCTATTTCTAAACTATTATATTCTAGAAGTTTGTTTCTAGTGGTGACTCCAACACATCATTTGGTTTCAAAGAAAGATCAGTGCCCACTTAAAATATCTTCAAATTTGAATGTTCTTTTACTTACAAATCTAGAAGAACTGAGGTCATCCTTCAAAAATGACTCTTCAAAATAGCTTGTCTCACCTTTAAGTATTCATCAAATAAGAAGAAGAGAAGTTTGGAGGTTAATTGAAGGACAAATTTTAGTTATTAATGAGTGTTTAGGTTGTCAAGATTTTGGTAATCATGAACTTTTATTTATTGAACTTCCTATTATTGAAGATTAGCATAACTCTCCTAATAATTTATAACCTTATATTCCAATTTATTATTTAGCACCTTCTCAATTAGTTGAACCCCCTCCTAACTTTGACTCCCCAAATCCACCTCACTCACCCCCTCACAACCCTTTACCATTTGATATTGAACCTAACATTGAACCAATCATGAGGCATAAGGATCAAGATGAGAATGAGAATCCTACATTCATAATTCCCAAATTTAGACCTATTAATTTTTATGAACTGGAGGGCTATCCCAATGAAGTCTCAAATGAAGTAAGGAACTTCCTTCCTAAGTTTCAAGGGAATAATGCAGTGACTAGTGATTAACACTTGAGGGATTTACACATTATTATTAAGGAATATGAGGTTGAGCATGAAGATGTTTGCATTAAGTTGTTTGTGCACATGTTGGAATAAGTTGCTCATGAGTGTTTCAATTCCCTTCCCCATGGATGCATTTAAGAATGTTTTCAAAATTTAGTATGGTGATAGGATTGATCCTAGATTTATTTTGGTAGAGTAGAATTTTAAAACATTAAAAATAACCTTAAAAAGTGTGTGCAGTATTTTAATACAAGGTTCAATAAAAATATGATGAAGCTGCCTAAGAACATTAGGCCTAGTGATATAATATGCCTAATTAAATATTATGATTAATTTGATAAGAAGGTTGCATAACACTTGAGGGAAAAGGCTTCCATGAACTTGAAATTTTCATTCAATATGGACATCCAAATTGAGAACAATATAAAGGTTGTGGGTAAACCTTTGAACAAGTGGACTAATGTGAATTTGGTTAATCTGCATTAAGACATTCAACCTTGAGGAGACTATGAAAAACTTGGTCTTCACTATCAAAGAGATGTCCTACAACTTAGCTAGAGATGAAAAAGGGCTGATTTATGGCTCTACAAGTCAGGAGAGAGATTTGAATCTAGATAAAGCACAAGGGAGGCCTCATTTCCACATTAGGGACAATGATAAGGGAAAAGGCCTACACATGGTGAAAGGAATGACATAAATTAGAATAGAGGGGATAGAAATGAAGTCCTAATCCATTAAATGCCAAAGTAAACATGGTAAATTATGATATTGACGTTGATAGGTGTGATAAATGCTTCCTTCCCCATCCCCCATGTGATACTATTAAACCAATTGATGAGGATGTAGATGAACCTGAGTCTACATCAGATGATGAGGATATTTTGATGGTCGATTATCAAGTCTCCTAAAGTAATTTATCTACCTTCATGAAATTGCTAAGTGATACTAGTTGGTCAATTTTGGAGTGTAGTCAAGAAGGTATGTGTCCCAACTTCCAAATTTTCTTGTGATGTTAATATGATGCAAGCATATGAATTTCCAAATCATGATTTCAAATTTTTAATATCTATGATGATTAAAAAATATGATGGGGGAATTCTTTTAGTTGAAGATAGGCAAATACTAATTAATGTAGTAGTTTCCCAAAAGAAATAATATAATTTGAGAAGTAGGCAATAAGGTGTTGCTCCTCAAGACACTACCTTTGTAAATCTAAGAGTAGGGGATACAAGTAAATAATTAATAAAATTACAACAGTCGTAAATTATTCTAAAGTATTACCTATTTATCAATTTTTTAAACCAAGAGGTGCTCCATCCAAGAATAGAGTACCCATATTATCTAGTATTCCTAAGGGTGTGATTGATGTTAGAAATAATCCACCCTTGAAGAATACTATTAAACATGCTAATTCATCCCATTATATTCCAATTTAGACTTTAAATGATTATATCCCAGTTGAAGGTGTTATCACCCTTCCACGTAATATTCCCCTTCTATAGTATAGTGTGTGTGATATGGCTCAAGTGTTGAGCCAATTAAAGATCACCATGCCAATTATTGAGTTATTAAAAATACCTGAACATAGGAAGATGGAATTTAAATATTTGTAATTTGGTGAGAACTTAGCTGTAAATGAAATGAATTTACCCTAAACACCCCTAGAAGATGATGAAGAATCAGATGAGGTTATTGAACCAACTCTAAAGTTTTATTTTGGGACTGCATTGGTAAAAAGTTATCTAAACATGGATCCATTTTACATAACCCTATTTATTAATGGTCTAATTATCCACAATTACATGTTTGATTCTAGAGCCTCTAGCAATGTGATGCCATTGGGTGTCATTAACAAGATCAGGGTGAAAATTACATCAACCTTTATCAAGTGATATGCCATAGACTGATAAGAGGTGTTAGTTGTTGGACATGTCAAAGGATTGGTAGTACAGATGGCAATGCATTTAGGTAAGTATTTAAATATGGACATGGTAGTTATGGACTAGCCACCTAAGTGGGGGATGTTGTTGTCATGAAAATGAGCTTTCAGCATGGGTGGAAGTGTATAAATGGACCTTTATTATTCCATCATTCATTTGGAAGGTAAGATGGTCAAAATTCATAGAGATCTAAAGATGTTGCATGTACTTGAAGATCCAAAACATGCTCTAAATTAAGTATTATACATAGATGTGGAATTGGGTAACTTTATTAGGAATATTTATGTTGATGAGCAACGTGTTGATGTGGCTTAGTCTAATATTGGAAATGGAGTTGGGGTTATTTTTTATACCCCTAATGGTAAACGTTTTTAGTTTCCTTTTAAGCTTTCCTTTGATTACACTAATGGCATTAATGAATTTGAGGCACACTTTCTTGGTACTCACTTGAATGTAGTTGAGAAATAAGCTTACTTACAACTGATGAAGAAGTACCAAGATTGCTTGGCTTGGTCTTATCTAGATTTGAAAACATACATGGAGGATTTATTTCAACATGTCATCCTATCATAGCCTAGCAAAAATACCTTCAAGCAAGTGCAAATATTGATTTACTTCATCTTGGACACCAAACTATTGGAAAAGTTAGATAAATTAAGGAATGATGAGATACTAGAGCCACTAGTTGATGGTAGACATTTGAAACACTTCCTTGACTGAGTCCATAACTATGTAAAATAATTGTATATTGTATGATTTTGTTACTTTTTTGTTTTGTTGCCCTTCTAATTTGGGCCTTGTTTATAGAGTTACTTTCACCTCTTTTGTCATGTATTAATTTTTAGATCTTCTTGATCTATTTTTGTCAATCTGTCCTCATTTTGTTGAGCTTCCATGGGTGTTTGCTATAAGTTTCTAAAGTCTTGAATCTATGGCACAAGGGATTAGCACCTGGTCTTGATTTTTGGGGTTATTTACACACCTATAATGGGTATACATCCTTGAGAAAGATCTAGTATTGGTTCTCAAATTTGTACCAAGAATTTATGCCTTTTTTTAAATAAAGAAGGCCTAATAATTATAAGCCCACATTGAACTGATGCTATAAAACTAGCATGTAAAATACTCATGCTCCTTGATGAGAAGTCCACATGGAAGGTTTGGATGAGAAACAAAGAAGGGTATACATGTTGGAAATGTAAGAATAGTATCCTTCCCATGTGGAGGCACAATAAGTACATAGAAAATAAGGTGAAGGTTTTAAACATGCAACTAGGTGTGATGTGTAGGTATGTACCCATGTGGAAATTCTAAGAGGTAATGCAGACAGTAAAGCTTGTGCCCTTAAACCCTTACCATAGGGATAAATGTTAAGGAAATAAAACAATATCAAGTTTTATTTTGGCTAGGAAACATGTGGCTATAAGGAAAATATTAGAGAAAATTGGAAGGTGAGAAGAAATGGCTGATATTGTAGCATTGACTAAAAATTGACCAAACTTATAAATTGGCCCAAAAAGTCCATGAAGAAAAGTATCAGAGGTTCAAGTCAGAATTTCATGTTGTAAACTTGCAATGTGTATGTAAATCTCTAGATTCTAGTAGAAAGGGATATAACATGGGTTCACGATAGAAAAGGGAAGCCTAGATGCAATTTTAAATTTATCCAACTTATAAATTGCATGAAGATATCTAAAAACCATAGATTTCAAAGAGAGTTCAAATAATTTAAAACTTGAACCATGTGCCTTCTATAGGTTAAATAGGGACCAATGACTATTATGACATGTGCTAAGGAAAGAGACACATGCCTCTACCTTGGATGAATTTTTATCATGAGAAATGGAACTTTGTGATGAAGTGAAGGCATATTATTCTTTTGAATAAATTGTGCCTATGGTGTAGGGAAATATGCAATGTTATATTTTGCTTCTGAGAAGGTTCTGAGATATACCAAGATATGTCGGTGTAGATTTGTAGGCTCTATGTTCTCAAGTAGTAATAATTACTTTGAAATGGAATTTTTCCTTGTAATATCTCTTCAACCCTATCGAGAAAAAATTGGAGGTCAATAACCTACCTTCACTTCTCCTAATAACAGTTAAGGAAAGTGGTTGGGAAGGTGTTCCTATATAGGATCCTCCACTTTGTTATCAAAGGGCATCACACATGGTAGTCAATTATGTTTGTGTTATGCCTCTTCAGAAACACATGTTTTCATACCTTCTCCATCCATTTGGTGGAATTACTTGTATCCCTCTATGTAGATGGGAGAATTATCTTGTTGCTTATCCTTTGCAAAGTCACAAGGCTAATAGAAAGTATTATAACCTTGGATTTTCAAGAAAAGAGCTTCATCACCATTCCTTGGTGGTCTTATTTAAAGTCATTCATGATGGGATCTAGAGTTTCTAAAGACATTGAGAAAATATTGTCTTCAATCAGACTTATATGTTGTGGGAGTGAGTTTTGTTCTTATGATTTGGTAATAATATCACCTGATGAAGATACTTCACTAAATATTGAAGATTATAGTTTCAAAACTATTGAAACTCATTCAAAAGGCATGAATAAACTAAATATGTGGGAGGATACCAACTTTGCAATTATTATTTTTGATGATGACATTAAAAATATAGTACCAGTGCCATTTCAAAGGATTGTTGGGCATGCTAAGTCTTTATACATTGTTATTGACCTTTATACGCAAACAACATTAACCATTATTTTGGGCATATCACTTGTCAAAACATTCCTAGAGCATAGTCACACAAAAAAACAAAGGTCTATAAATCCATAAATTCAATGGGTAAGAATTTAGATTTTAAATGTTTAAAAGGGTTGGATTCTAGAAAGAACTTTTCCAGAAGATGCTCTATTAAACTAGGTTGGAATGGATTCAAGTGGAAAGTCAAGAAAGGGCAAGTTTCAAAAGTTACAAATGAGGCTCCCAAGTCCATGGGAGATTTTGGTGGGAGAAGTAACTTGAAAAATGAAGTCTTCAAAGTGTAGGTTATAATATTTAGTCCAACTATCCAATATTGCTAGTCAACTCAAAGCAAAAAATTCACCTCAAATAGAGCTCCAGGAATATTTTGGAGAGGGATGCAATTTTGCATAATTGTAATTATGTAAATTATAAATTTCACTTGGATCTCCCAAACCCACCAGTCAATGCTGATCAAATATGAGGTCCTAGCTCAGTGAAATTTTCCAAGCCAATTGTAATTTTACATTTGTGAAAATTAAAAATTGCAATTGAAGTTACTAGTTCTCTGAGGGAAATTTTGAGGGGAATTACAACTATAATTTACAATTTGAAATTTTCACTTAGAGTTCCGAGTCCCTTGAGGAAAATTTTAAAGGGAATTATAAATACAATTTACAAATTGATATTTTCACTTGGAGTTCCTAATTACCTGAGGGAAATTTTGAGAGGAATTGAAAGTATAATTTGAAATTTGCACTTGGAGTTCCTAGTTCCTTGAGCAAACTTTTTAGGGGAACTACAATTACAATTTGTAAGTTTCAATTTGCATATGGAGTTCCCAATTCCATATGATAAATTTTTAGGGGAACTTCAATAGAAAATTGCATGTTGCTAATTTACAAGTTGCAAATATGTTGTTGATTTTTAGATTTCCCACAAATAAAGAAAGTGCAAAATTGTGAATTAAACCTAGAGTTCCCCAAAAGGCTAAAAAGTGAAAAATAATGTGTTTATACATTAAAAAATTTGGTGGCAACCTTAAAATTCAAAATGTGAAAAATTTAAAGTTTTGAAAGGCACATTAGATCCAAAAACAAAAAAGGTAAAAATATGCTAAGTCTTTCCATTTCTCATATTTTACTTGTTTAAACACATCCATGGGAGAAATATTGCAGGTTTGTAAGGCCAAGGTGGGCCATTCCAAATAAGATTTTTCAAATGGATATGGATTTTGAGTGTTTAAATGCCATCATTTTAAGGCAAGGGGTTTTTTTAGCATGCATAAGAGGAAGGGTATCTATCCAAGAAGATTCCATATTTACAAATGAGTGGTCAAAGACATGTCTAGGTAGTGGCACAAGAAGACAAAGGGTTTGTTTGGCTCTAAAATGAATATTATCATTTGATATCTAATGAAATGTGTTTCTAACAAAATTCAACAAGGTTTTTTTTAAATATTCATCATTACATGTAGAGTTAGTTACAATAATCATTTGCCTTGCAAAGGCATGAAGATACTAGGCGTGGCAAAGAGCATATTCTAGATAGAAGCATCTTGGTAGAACTTTGAGAGATAATTTCAAGTTTAAAATATTGAAAATTATAACACATATTATTGGATTAAAAATGGGTGAGAAAATTGTATCAAACTCACCATGCTTTTCCCCATGGAAGCATTTACAAACAATGATGTATGTAACATTTTATTTCAAGAAAATAGAAAATGCATGTGGTTTTTACTCTTTCCTATTAATCTAGTTCAATAATATGTTTTAAAAGTTTTGATGTTTGGATATTTAATTTTATACTTATTAATAGTTGTCATTTTGGGCATAGATCTAGGTTACAAACCCCTTTGTATAGTTTGATTTGGAAATATGTTGTTGAATACCTCTTAAAGGCACCCTAGGATTATGAATTTGATAGGAAAATGTATTTGAAATTCTATTTGTAATGTATGCTCTAGAGTTTCAAGAATCATTTAGGTATTTTAATTGTAGTGGCCCCATGAATACAAATCACTCATGGAGTTTCCTTTAGCTTGTATTTAAGTTTTTCTACATATTTTCAAATAAATGATGTCATGAATGTTGAATGATTTCATACTATTTGAGTATCACTAGCACACCACTCTTTTTTTCATAATTATTCCAAAATTTTCCTACCCTATCCTACCCTAAAAATAATACACCAATGTTATTTTCCTAAAGATGCATGAATATTGCATACTTAAAGTGTATATATGTTTTGTCTTTAAAGACCAACATTGCAATCTTCTATTTGACCCCCTATTGTTGAAAATTTATTTTGAAATAAAGTTTGTTATCATATCCCCATCTTTATTTAGTATCTTTTGTTTGACTTAGAGCATTTTTACATTTCATGTGACAACCATTCCTAGTTGGAGTGTGCAACTTTGGTTATGCCCTAGTTAGATTTGTGTTTCTTTGTGCCAAAAATCCCCATGGAAATTGAATTTTAGTATAACTCCATGTGAGAAAGATACCCCTTAGGTCCTCTCACCTTGTTTTAGGTAGATCCATAAGTATCATGAAGCTAACCATACCCTCTGTCAATGATTTCTAGTCATTGTCTACATTCAGACCATCTCTGTGCTAAACCCTTCCTTTGTTATAATTATATATTAGTGGGTTTATCATCCATGTTTACCATTTTTCTTAAGTGTGCAAGGCTAAGTGAAATTGGTGTACAATTGAGAACCAATAGATACAAGGTTGACACAACACATAATTATACAACTAGCCTTAACAACATAGAATCATGCAAGTAATTAGTCATATACACATGACATTCTTACAACAAGGTTAATTACATAGCATAGATCCATTATTTATAAGGTCTAATGAATGTAAAAATGTTACATGGGTTTACACAAAGTCTTATAGTTATAGATACACACAATTTCATGTGTTGAGGTTACACATGAATGACATAAATACTAGGCTTAAATAATTTCAAGACAATTGGGACAACTTTCATAATAACATAACATAGTATACTTGTTTCACATAAGGGTCAAGGCAAGCTCATAGGTCCAAAAATATATATATTATATATAATGTCATCATAATCCACCATCATTCTTTTTCATAGCCACAAAATAATATACATGCCAACTTTTCCATGTTATCAAGGTTCCTTATATGGAAATGCACAAGTATATCCTAAAGAAGTAAACTCTATTCTCATTTGTTTCTATCTAGTATTTCCCTGACGTAATTGTATTTATCATTATAGGAATCTCAAAAACTAAATTATCTAACTGTATTATACAATAATACCCATAATTATCAAAACCAATACACCTAAATTCATTTCAAGTATACTGAACAAGGAAAATATCAAGAATCCATGTAACACATTTGAATACTAAACCCCCTATTTATCATAATTACCCTATTCTTATTTCACTCCCTAGAATTACTCATGCTAAATCTAAGATATTTGTGACTACATAATCAATGAAAACCACCATATTCATTGATCCCTCATGAAGTAATCTCTGAATAAAGAAGGTTACAAGTTCTTAATTGATTTAGAATTAATAGCTTATTTTCTTTTTCATCAATCTTTTTGTTTTTAGTTTATTAATTCTAATTTCCTTCTTAGACATAACATAAGATAATAAATCCCATAATGTCTCTATTAATGAGTCAATCTAGTTACTAGGTGGATATATGAAACCAAAGGCAGATTTCAATAGATACACAAAAGGAAAAAAATTCATTCTTAGTCTTGAAACATGTTTAATAGATTAAGAATCATCATAAAGTGGTATAAAGTCATGAATAAGGAAAACTTAGGTTTACTAAAGGTATTTCGATGGCTATAATGACCCTAAAAGTTATAAAATCCTTAAGGAACAACAATCATGCAATCCATCAATATCTTATAGAAATATGAAGAATCGACTATATTGAAACAGTCGATAAGTTACTAACTAAGCCTTGGTACATAGCATATTATTAAATGATACTTTATTCACACTACTAAGAGATAACATTTAATTAATCACTTAGTAACATTCCTTTATTTGGACAAGTATATAATAGACATATTATTACCACTTTTACTTTAACATCGTAAGGTTATTTATGAGTTCAAAATAGGATAAGTTGCATGAAATCAAGCTTGGATAAAAGAAAAATCAATTCAAGAGATTTAATATCACCTCATAATTAATCTAAGATATAAATATGTATTAAAACCTTATGTAACTCACTAAATTACTTATACAAACCAATATCCACTACATACCATAAATATTTATCACTCACTCTTCATTAGTGATAACACTATCATCTTTATACTTCATGAATAATATAATAGTAAATAAGAGAAAAACACTTAATAACTATAATCATACCATAGTGAAAGATTGAGGAAGTTTAATCCTATACTCCTCCTCTAAAACATGGTTGATTAATTATAATAGAATACTTACGGAGTGCAATAAGATTAAAAAAAAAATTACCTCACAATACACCTATAGAACTACACAATCATAGGAAACATTAAAATAGCTACCTTGTATAAGTAAATATATTCCATACAGTAGATATTAAACAAAATAATAACCTAAATTAAAGGCATGCCAATGAAGTCACCAATCCAAACTCATGGTAATTTTACCCAATCACCAACCACATGATCAATAATTCAATTTACGATCTCAACTCACTATGAGTACAACCAAACAATGAATTTTTTAATGTTAAGTTTCACAACTTCATCAAGAATACCAAACACAAACCCAAATATCTCAGTGTTGAATCCAAAATCTGATACCAAAAGGTAACACCAAAAAAATTTCCTCGAGAAAACTCAAACAAAACCCTTAAAAATACTACCAATTTTTTTTGTGTGTGTAGCACTTTATTCACATAATTGAACACTCCAACTATCAATCCATCCACACACATGCATGCTATGATTACATGCATATTATAACTCACATCCACTAGTAATGAAAACTTAAAGGAACATATTCACACTCAATGTACGATGTCGATTACAAAGTTGCTCACCTTCAACCTCGAAATGAGACATTCATCAAGGCATTTGATAAGCTCATTATACCAAGTTGTGTTGACTACAATAGAATTAATTTATATCACTACACTTAAATTTTATACTCAAGGGTATTCAATTATATTTATACCAATCATACCAACATTTAATCTCATCCCCATCAGAATAAATATAATCCACCAATGATTTGTTGACAAGGAGGTACTACAACTGCGACCTTAAGAAAAATAAAACTAAGAGATAAAATAAACTCCTAATTCACTTGAAATCCCAAATAATCATTTTAACACCCATGATTATGTCATTCAAGGTTAACCATTCATTTTTAAGTTAAATAAATCAATCTCAAACCAAACATACTTAACTAGCTCTCCTCTTAGGCCAGTCTCAATATCATTAAATCGCCTATGAAATGGTGATAAAAAATACTTCCACAAGTGAAAAAGTATTATTGAAATTTATTCTACATTATAACAGCTATAGGATACCACTAGGAACCTACAAAAATAACCTATATAAACTTAAATTCTTAAACAACTCAGTGTTCTAAATGGGTTTTAATGCTGAAAGCTAATCTAGTGCATAATTTTTGAATAAACTAGATTTAAAGATAGGGTCACTAAAAATATTAAACACATACAAAAGAACTAAAACAAAAATTATATATAAATTTAATTTAATATGATCTACTATCAAACATTGGTTCCTTTTTAGGACTCACCTAGCTATTTTTGGCAAATCAATTTTGAATCAAATTCATAGGCCGAAAAGGGGAAATAGGTGTAGAAAAATACCATTTGCCTCCAAAATTGGACCTACCAAAAAATCATCATATCAAGATAGGATAATAATGGTTATAAGTTCTAATTCACATAATATAAATATAGAGCTTACAATTTTCTATTTCAAGAAAACTCAAGTTCAGGTAATAATTTAGAGCCTCTTTGTGGATCAATTTGGTTGGTTTTGAAACATAAAATTTATAATGTGAACTTGGATGAAATCTCATAATAGTGAATGCAATCACCCAACCATTCACCAAATGATCCTAGAGGAGATATAAGTATCCATGATATTTAAAAGATGGAATTTAAAATCCCAAATATATTTACATTATTCTAAAAAGATTCCAAAAGATACCTATAGACTCACCACAATCAACCTACTTAAAATGGTTTCCTACAACACTAATTCTAAGGGAGAGTTACAATATTCACATCAAGACATTAAGAATAGCCCAAGTGGAATTTATTAACTTTAATTATTAATTCTAACTGTATAGGTTAAACTTAAAATTAATTATTTAGCTAGTTTACACATTAAAATTTATCCATATTTTTTTAATATGAAAGTGAGCTAAACTCACTTATATTTCAAGTCTATGATTAATATCTATCTTCTTGCCGTAGAATGCTCTCAATGTTATTTTACTATTCAATTGTATGTTCTTACACTAATCTTATCATCCAACTATGAAAATATATACTATAACATTTGTTTATCCAAAGATTATTATGAACCACATATATAATATTTGATTGACCTACTCAACAAAATTCTCAACTCATAGATAAAATAGTATCCAAACCACTACTAGGATAACTCTATGAGATAAGCACTAGAATACATCTAGAGGCAATGCAATAAGTATTATAACATATCATTATCGATTTATATTAAGGAATGTCATTGTACATTCATATTATAAAATATTACAATAACCATTATGGTGATCAAAAACATAAACTCCAACATGTTTCTTTTTAATAGTAGATAACTCAAGGTTTAAAACAATTCCCAAGAAGCAAACTTTACAAATGTCCCAATTGGACACAACCATATAATCATCATCAATTCAAAGTAAAAATAGAATAACATTTCAAACACTACAAATGCCAATATAACAAACATAAAATCTATATACCGTGCTTTCCACTAGTAAATATTTCTCCTGCATTGAGACATAAGCAATGATAGGTCATCTTACACTAAGCACGTAAACACGCCCTCATAAAGATTTTTATTTTATTTTCCAAAATCATAAAGAAGATAACTATGAAAATCACCACCTAATCATGACAATATAATTATATATGTGTATTTTTTTTTTACAAAACATAATAAGAGGGAAAAAGATAAAATCCACCCTAAAGAAAAATAAAACTAACATCATCACAATATTAATTAAATCATAAACTATCAACATTCACTCAATCAAAATAGGACAATAATATTTTTTAACACATTCCTATTGAGTCATTTACAGATGATTTGGCATAACAGAGAAGTGATGAAATCGTTACATTTCCATCACATCACACTTAATTTCTCATCTCAACACTCTCACCAAGCTCATGTTGACTACTTTAAAAGGAGTCTCAACTCGAAGTTTTCCATAATTACAACTTCTTATATAATAATATATAAATTTACATACATGAAAAATTATAGAAAAACATATATCTAACAACATCATAATAAATCTAAGTATAAGACCATCTCATAATAAGCCTCTCCTTTTTATTTGTATATAGAAAATAATAACTATTTATCTACTTCTGACATAGTTTCCCACATAAATTCTGAATACAAATTTCTGAGTCTAAATTTCTGCAAAAACTATTTACAATCATATGCAATGGTATAAATTTAAAATCAATGGATTTAATATAAGACAACCAATTTAATATTACAAAAATATAAAGTACACTACTTGAAACCTCATTAATATATAAATATTATTTATAATTTATAAAGATAAAATATAATTTATAAAATATATTTTAACACATAAATAAAACACATTATAAAATATAAAATATACTTAATAAATAAAATATACTTTTTAACATATATTTTAACAAATATAAATTAAAGCTCATATTTTAAAATATAAAATATGTATATCAACATCTTATTAACTAAGTTTTTTTTAATTTGATAAAACAAATTTATATATTTTATATTTTATTTTACAAAAAACCTAACCCTTACTCCATTATCTAACCATGTTCAACCAACATCTCAAATAAAGGGTTTTTTCAAAAAAAATTGAATACAAACAACCCAACAAACAAGAAAAATACCTAATTCAAAGACCTAGAAGAAGCTATCATTCATTGTTTGCCACATTCACAAATCTAAGAAAAGGAATAGTTAAATCTATGGGGGAAAATTTAATTTCCTAGATACACTTGGATCTGGCTCTTCTAGTTGAGCTCCATTCACATGCTTCCTTCTCCCTTCCTTGTTTACCTCCCCTAGTAATATCAACACCTAAGGAGGCAAGATCTTAGAGGAGAAAGTGAAACTTAAAAACCCTAAATTGGTTTTGACCTTTCCCCCCCACTTTTATTTATTTTTTAATACTTTTCTTCAAAACCCTAGCTACTCCCACCACATGCTTGGTTACCCACTAAGTGGGTCTAGTTATGACCTCACTTGCTTTAGGCTCCACTAAAACAATTTATTAATACAATAATTAATATTTAGCTAATAAATCATGTTACTATTAAATATTTAATCTCTGACCTATTAGGTAATGTAATATTTTATTACTAAAGCATGTTAATAGATATTTACTTATTATGAACCCAAGTAAGTTGTTAAATATTTATGACAACTAGTAACATGAATAATAGCAGATACATATGTAGCAATTAATACAAACATATCATGATACAAGATTGGTTCAATAAAATAACCCATCAATTACAAAATAAACAAGTTCACAATATAGAGCAATGCATACGACTAGACTTAGATACAATCAGGACAATATTAGACATCTCTCTTTAAAATTTACACACACCTAATAAGGTCTCATCCTTTGATAATGTGACAAAGATAAAGGTGTCTATAATGGTTTGACACAAGGGTATTACATAATGTGCACATGGTAGGTTTCATCTTATTCATTTTCATCAACAAAATAAATAATTGTCATCTTTTAGTATCATGAATTAAACTATGATTGACACTATCCTAAATTTCCTGAGCCATTCTTATTGAATAGCGGTTAGATATTTTGTTAGGCATTGGTTTCAAAATATTTTTATCAACTTAAATTAATTATTTACCTTTTATGTTCATAATTCTTTGAGGTGTTGTTACTAGTGGAGCTTGTTGAGAGGGTGTTTCAAAATCATCATTACTTTCATTGATTAGTGGTGGGACAAAATTTTATTCATTGTTTCTTTCTTCATTATATGCTTTCATGAAATTTTCTTCATTTATGGGGTTAAGGCATCATGCATATGGTCATCATAAAAAAAATAAAAAACACTATACTTTGAATGTGAGATTACAACATTATCTAATTCATTATTGTTAATGTCATCATTATTCAATTCAATATTGTCAATTCCATTGTTATTGAATTTATTATTTTCAATTTAATCATTATTCAATTAATTATTTTCAATTGAATCATTATCTACAATATTTATCTCATCAGAGATGGTTTTTGTACCTTATTTTAAATAAAGTGCTTGCATTCTTACCTTGCTTTTTCTCTCACCTCTTTTATTTTCTCAAGTGTTTTGTTTTTCAACTTATTTCTCTTTATTGAATGTGATATGCCACCTATTGGATAATTAGTAGCTTTTCAAAGGTGGGATGTAAAAAATCACTTGATAGCTCTTATTCTCAACTTGTAAGTACTACAAAAGCCCATAGAGAATGTCTGTGGGGACAAATTTCTCAATTTAGGTAAAAAAACATTTGTTGAAAAGTAATTGTTTATCTATATTAAGTATAACACATACACATCATGGCATAACATGTAAATTTTACTATAACATGTACATGTGTAATGAAATTAATTTAACAATAAAGTAGAATAACAATAATAGATCACAATACAATTAAAATATAATAAAATATATGAATAAATGACAAGCCACTTCGAGGAGGAAACCTCCACAATATTCAATAAGAGCATAATTTGTAATATGATGATAAATAACTACCCATTACCTCCTATTTATAGTCTGCCTAGGCCATGGTTACTCTATAGTCTGACCTCCTAACCAAATAAATGCATAGAGAAATGTGATATAGCATCAAAGAGGGATAATTAAGACACAAGTCAAGTATTCCTATCCTAATACATGTGATAGGTTAGGGGTGTAGCATGTCCTTTTCCTTCAAACCAATGTTGTCCTCAATGTTGAACAACTCTAGATTTTGTTGAAAAAAATATTCACCCTCCCAAGTTGCATCCTCATTACTTATGTTCTTCCACTTGATCAGATATTCCTTAATCTCTCTGGTTCTTAACCTCTTAGTACATGTTTGTAGTATTTTCTCTAGTTTTAAAATGACTCATCCTTCTTCATCTAGTTCTGGTATCTCTTTCTGGGTTAAAACTTTCTATCCAATGACCTTCTTCAAGTAGAAAACATGAAATATTAGGTGTATACAAGATGAATGAGGCACCTCCAGCTTGTAAGACACACTTTTAATTTTTTATAAAACCTAATAAGGGCCATAATACTTAGGAGCAAGTTTTTTTAATTTTTATGTTACTTCAAGGACATTTACTTGTAAGGCTACAAATATATAAATAACTAGTCAAAATTTCACTCACTAGGTGTTTATCTGCTTGTTACTTCATCTTATTTTGTGTTAAGGCCAAATTCCCTCTCAAACTATCCAAAACCTCTTGTTGATTTTGAATGTGCTCCTCCACATATCAAACTTTGGTTTACACTCTTAATAAAGAAGTGATGGAAGGAATACGGTAACCATATAGTGTTATAAATGGAGAAATTTTAGAATAGGTATGGATATATGTTGTATACCACCATTATGTAAGTGGTATCCATTTAACCCAACATTCTTGCTTATCTAATACAAAACAAGAGAGATACCTATTTAAACATTTATTATCCACTTCACTTTATCCATAAAATTAGGGGTAGTAAGATGAGATATGAGCTAGCTGAGTACCCAAATATTAAAATAGTTTAGTCTAAAAAATACTAATGAAAATAGGATCATGATCACTTACAATTATTTTTTGGGTTCCATCTAATTTTAGAACCGCCTCTAGAAAAATAGTCACTATTAAACTTGCTATAAATGGGTGTGAGAGGGAACAAAAATGGGCATATTTTTAAATCCCATCCATAATTACCAAGATAACATTCTTACCTTTTATAAAAAGGTAACCCTATAATGAAACCCATGAAAACATCCTCCCACCTTTGACTAGGAATTGATAAAGGTTGTAACATACCCTAGGTTTTAACTATCTCTTCTTTATTCTATTGGCATATCAAAAATTTTGCCACAAAATTGCATACATATCTCTTGAGTCCTTCCCAAAATAATTATTTATTGATTTTGTGATAATTTTTCAAGTACCTAGAGTGTCCTCCAATTGGAGATGCATGTAACTCTGCAAGACTATTATGCTTCATCTCTGAATCTTTGCACAAGTATAACCTATACTTATACCATAGGGCATTACCTTTCCATTCAATTTTGTCAAAGGATATAAAACCTTGATAGATATTATGAATCATAACCTATGTATCCTTGTCCTACTCCCACTCTAACTTGGATTCATCCACCCAATCTGCCTACAATATGGACATTGCACAAAGTAATGGTTCTGTAGATGTATCCCATCTAGATAGTGCATCTTCTACTACATTATCATTACCTTTCTTTTATATGATTTAAAAAGCATAACCTAATTTTTTTTTTACCCACTTATGTTGTTAATCAAAGGATAATCTTTGTTCCAAAATTTATTTGAGACTATCATGATTTGTTTTCACCTTAAAGGGTCTACCCATTAGATAAAGCCTCCATTATTTGACTACATGAAAAATAACCATCATTTCTTTATCATAGATAGGTTTTTATAGATTCTTACCTTTGAATTGATGAATATCAAATGAAATGGGTCTTCCTTATTGCATTGTCACTACTCCCAACCCTGATCTAAAAGCATCAGATTCAATAATTAATGTCTTTGAGAAGTCTAGAGTAGCCAAAATTGGGGTGATGCACATAACTAATTTTAGTTGGTCAAATGTTTTGGTGGATACATTATTACAGTGGAAGGAGTATTTATTTATCAATTTAGTGAGTTGAGTTGCTATGCTACCATAACCTTTCACAAATATTTGGTAATAACCTATTATTCCTAGGAACCCTTAGATGTTTTTAAGTGTTTTTGGGCATTGGCCATTCCACCATAGATTTAATCTTATGAGGATCAAATTTTATACCTTCATGGGATATAATGTGACCTAGGTACTCTACCTCATGTAATCAAAAAGAAGATTTAGATGGATTCACATAAATTTGATGCTAATCTAAACCTATCAACACCTATTTCACATGTTTCAAGTGTGTTTCCCATGTCTTACTATAAATCAATATGTCATTAAAGAAAATCAGCACAAATTTCCTTTAAAAAGGTTTAAAAATAGTGTTCATCAAGATTTGAAAGGTAGATGGTGCATTTTTAAGAGAAAAGGGAATTACAAAAAACTCATAATGGCTCTCATGAGTTTTAAAAGTGGATTTATGAACATCTTCATCCCTAATTCTAATTTTATGGTACCCCAAATGAAGATCCAATTTTATGAAATAAACAACACCATGCAACTCATCAAGCAAGTCATCAGTTATTGGAATAGGAAACTTATATTTTATGGTTTAATTTTTGAGATCCCTATAATATGGGCACATGCTTTATGTGTCATCCTTCTAATGAACCATGACCACTAGTGATGAATATGCACTTTGGTTATGCCTGATGATCCCTATCTCTAGCATCTCATGAACCATATTTTCAATTTCAATCTTTTATGAATATGGATATCTATATGGTCTAATATTTGGTGGTTTCCTCCATATAAGTAGTTGAATGACATGATCATGTGTTATTTCTAGTGGTAGTCCTTTTGGCATGGCCATAAAAATAGATGGGTGGTCATTAAGAATCAATTGTAGATCAGGATGTGTAGATGCCTATGTGGGTTAAAATTATATAGAACATAATCATGATATAAATTGTTTTCTCCCCCCTTTTAGCATATTTGTCATTTGATGTGAACTAACCAATTATGGATATTTTTCATATAATCATGTAGTTAAATTTTTCTTCCTTTAAAATAAAAGTGCATGAATAGTTCCCATAAGTTCATCTTAATTGTACCCAAGGTTGTGATCCATTGAAATCCTAAAATAATGTCTACACCACCCATGGAATGGAAAACATAAGAGAATATATATTTTACTTACCCATAACAAGATTAACACTATGGTATTTCCCTGAATAATTGATTATGCCAACATCTAAAATCATGACCTAAAATTATAATGTTGGGTAAATGAAATAGTTTAATCGAGTGGCTAACTTATGGTTGAATAAGTTATGTGTTCTCCTTGAGTCAATCAACACTGTCACCTTTTATTTCTTAAGTAAACCCACCACCTTAAGTGTTTGAGGAGTGATAATACCCAAAAATGCATGATAAGAAGATTGTAGGTTGGGAATATTTAGGTACCTATTCTATTTATTCCTCATCATAATTGGAGTCATCATCCTATTCATCATCTTCATTGGATACCTCAATGTATAATAACTTCTTCTCATCACATCTATGTCCTTTTCTCTAATTAATATCACAATTGAAACATAATCCTTTTTTATGATTATCTTCAATTTGATGAGGGGTCAATATGATAGGTAGAGGAAATGATGGTGTCAATATGATATGATATCTAAAATGAGTGAATGGATGTTTCTTGTTGGATATGAATTTGTCCTCATCCCTACTTGCCACGATAATAGAATTAGAAACCTTAAGTAGATTAAACATGTGTACCTCATGTTGAATGTGGTCCTGGAGGCCAATAAAAAATAGGTCATTCAAGTTCTCATAAGAAATGGTCTCCACACATAAATATAGGTTCTAAAAATGATGATTATAATCGTTAACTAAGCCAATATTTCATAATTTTGACAGTTCACTGAAGTAATTCTCTTTCACACTATTGTTGTTATGTAATTTCATATCCTCTATAAAAACTAACCAAGTGACACTGAGAGTCATCCTTTTATTTTAATCACACAACCATCAATACCAAATGAACTGTTCAAGTTATAGATATAAGGATGACATGGTAACCTTATATCCACATGGGATCTGATGTAAATAAAACAAAATCTTCATTTGGTTTATCCAATTGAGTGGATCATTTCCATCAAATTTATGCATATCAACCTTTTTCAACAAGTTCTTTTATGGCAAGGCACTTGGATTTGGATTAGGTTGGTTAAGAGATCCACCATGGTAGGGTTATGTAATAGTGATATCTAGATGGTTTGGCTGATTATTTTTTAAATCCCTCGTGATGTTTTCCAAACTATATTGTACAAATTTCATATCATATTATATGCCTTACATATCAATTTAAATGCCTTGCACATTATAGTCAAGATGGATCACTTGGTGATCTACCTCAGAGAACCTGAGTATAAAGGATCTTGTAAATCCCCCTTTTAAATTTGTATCTTCCTTGTGAGAAATTTTACTTGGAGTTTTGATACCCTTTCCTTGGCCCTTAGTTTGGGGTCTTACCATAAAAGGGCTTGACAATGTTGATCCTTATTGGCACTTTTAACCCAACTTTGACAAAGAATTTTTTTACTTATGTCAACCTCAAATAAAAAAATACAAATAACATTCCCCATCTAAATTTTTTAAGCTTTCCAAAAATGTAAATAACTTAAAACAATTCCTTGTATTGTGCACTATATAGAGAATTTATAAAAACACTAAAATCAAAATAACTCACACAAAATTTACCTCCAGATGCTATTTCTTTGGTGATGTCCTTGATTTATTCCTCAACTTCAATAAAAAAATTGTATGAAAATTCATATTGGATTGAAAGATATAAGAAAATATCTAAAATTAGGGTTTCTCCCATAAGATTTCTCAAATCGTAGCTCTGATACCATTTGTAATGAAATTACTTCAATAATAAAGTAAAATAACTGAAATAGATCAAAATATAACTAAAATATAGAATAATATATGAATAAAATACAAGCCACTTTGAGGGGTCAACCTTCACAAACTTCAATAAAAGCAAAATTCATAATATGATGATAAATAATGACCCACTACCTCCTATTTATAGTCTACCTAGGCCATGGTTACTCCATAGGTCAGCTTGCTAACCAAATTAATGTATATAAAAATGTGATATAACATCAAAGAGGGATAATTAAGCCAAATTTTTTCTATTCCTCTCCTAATACATGTATTAGGCTAAGAGCATAACAATGCATTCCATCATAACACGTACATGTTATGGTATAACGCATATGCATTACTAAACACATATGTGTTATAGCATAATGTGTATGTGTTATATGTTTGAATTCAAAATCTAAGCCTTTTGGATTAAAAAAGGTATGGATTCTTGAGACAAAGGCTTGGACTTGTCAATCTACAGCCATGTCTAAGAGTTTTGATAGAAAACAATAAATTTCAACTTCTATTGCCAAATAAACTAAGAATTTCAATTAAAAAAATTAAAAAAATTATTAACATGACAAAGATCACACTATCCTCTTTTCAAGTATATGATTTTTATAATTCTTGGACTATTTTAAGGTTACAAACTATGTTGATTTCTAACTATAACTTTTTTAGGCTGCCACATGTTGTAAATATACATGCCTACACATGTTAATGTAATCTATTTTTCACTCATCCAAGTGAAAAACAAATTATATGGTCATGAATTAACCCAAATTCAAAAAAAAATCCATTTTTTTTTTAAGGTGGTGAGGGGGGTAGGTGGCCGACTATCCATTTTTTTGGTTAGTTTTCAAGATCTATTTATATACAAAATTAATAATAATAAAAATACTCATTGATAAAATATAAAAAAATATAGGTCACAAACTAGAAGATCTTATCTAAATATTCACCAAAGTGATTTAAAAAATATTAAATGATGCTCAAAAAATGGTGGGCTACACGGCTATCTATCCACTCTATTTTCTTGAAAAAATAGAAGTTCCTATTCAAATTTTAGATGTTTGACCTAGTTATACTTAATCATTTTTTTTTTTTAAATAGTGTTTTACAAACTAGACTTAAATTTATACATTTCATGTTACAACATCTTAAAAGTTTGATTATAGCTATTTCAAATTATCTACACAAGTTTAGTTTTCTAAAATTTTAGGAAAATCATGTGCACGGGTATCCCCTTTTTGTCCCCCAAATTTATGCACTTACCCAATTAATAAACCACAGCATATGGATTGTAGATTCAATTGTCACTTTGTTCTTTCGTTTTATAATATATGATCAAAATAGAGTGGAGAACATCCAAGCTTGTACCATGATTGTATATAAAAAAGACTATTGAAATAATGGCATCAATCTATATCATACCTCCATTTAATAAAGATAAAATCTATAAGTGTATGTAGATGCATATTTGTAAATTTTGTTTGAAGCTTGTCCATGAATTTGCATTGTGTCTCTAAAATTGTCTAAATTTTTAAACATGTTCATGTAATTTGAGTGCATATACATGGCATATGCTCCCATAGTATGAACCAATAATTGAATTTTTTGAACCTTTTTTCATTATTTAAAATTTTATTATGTACCCAATATTAAGTTTTGCTCATAGAGGCTTATCTTATGCATGGAAATCTCACTAAAAAGCCTTCGTTTTAGGTGATGTATGTATCCTAAAAGTCACTCATCTCAAAATAAATGTTAACTATATCATGCATATCAAGATGTGATTCTTGAATATTTTAGCATGTGTGAAAATTTATGTCATCATAGTAAGATATGTAGTAGTCAAATCATGTATGTAACATATGAAGCAATGCCTAAAGTGTCTAATCTAAATAATTATATTAATGAAGCTCATAGTAATAGTTTTAATATAATCATACATAATATCTAGTGTGTGATATGGATCATGACACTCGTTAAACTTAACAAGATCAATAATCACACAAACACAATAATGATAATGCCAACAATAATTCCAAAGGCCACATATAAGGGACATGGTCAAATGCTACACAAAATAAAGGGCCAAGTAATTGACATGTTCAAATGTCATAAATTGATTTCATAGGGATGCTCAAGCAATTACACACAAGGCCAAGGTATGTATATAATAGAAAAACAAAGTCTAATCTACTATATACAAGTAAATATCATCATCAAAGCATAGACTTAGAAATATAGTTTAAAACATGTATATGTAATGTAATTATATCATAGCAAATAGAATATCCATGTACACAATGTAAGATAGAGATATTAGCCATACATTTTTTAAGAGTACATAATTATATAATATATGAGTTATAGAATTGTAATACTTGTAAATAATATAACTTATGGATAATATGCCCTAGATATAGCATGGCTATAAGGTAGAGGAATGCCCAACATCTTAAGACACATAAAATTTATATGTATTGCATTAAACTCATGAATACTAGTTAAATTCATGTGTAATATAAAAATATTATACTATCTATCAATCATATGATTAATATCATATAATAATGATGTAAACAAAATTTCTAATCATGTTGAGATCTTGAATTTGGATTTTTAGAATATTTTGAATGTTTTTATATTTTTGAAATATTTTGTTTTTGTAATTTTTGAATTTGTAAATAAGATCCAAAGTGTAAGTAATCAAGAGTTCAAAATTAGAAGAAAGAAAGGGGATATAAACAATACACAACATATGTCAATGTAAAGTCACTCTAAAAATGATGGAATGGCCATGTATGAACAAGATGTCCCCACTCTATATGTGAATATAACTAAAACTCTTGTAGGAGATAGAATAGATATGTGGAGGAATGATTATGCATCCTCATTGTGTTTGGGTTGTTTGGAATGACTCACCACCTCTAGGTAGAGGGGACCTCTAAAAGGAGACCCTCCCCAACTCTCTTAAAAAAATATTTGATCATTCCCTTAGGTATATATCTATTAGGTCACATCATTCTAGATAACTCAATGGCTAATGTGTTTATTGTTTTTACTTGGATCTTGCACCCATTCATTCAATCAGTTGATCCAATGGAAATAATGGGCCCATCCCAAGGTATGGTACCTTGGCTCCTTAGGATGAACCTCTGAAGAAGGTTGGATTACTTCATAAACTAGATGCACCTAATTTGAGATTAACTACAAGCCTAAAACTATGCTAAAATACATATTTATAGACATAAATATGCTTTTGTCAAGGAAAAGAGAATATAAATTGAACTAAAACTAAAAGAGGTGATACACCAATAATTTAGAGATCTCCTCCACTCTCTCTAATAACATAATAAATCCATAGAGGGAAGAGGGAGAGGGAAGAGGGAAGAGGTAGCGCGGCCGTGGATACGGCTGTGTTGAAACCCTTACCTCCGCGGCCATGGTTTTTGGAGACCAGGTCCCGGAGCTAATGGGTTCCTTGGTGGTGAGCGTGGCACGACAACAGGTCAATTTTTTTGCGTGAAAGGGGATTTTTTTTTCCTATTTGGACTGTCATACCAGCGCGTGGCATGGTGTTAGCCGTTGTTTTACTCATCCAGCGAGCTTGGAGAGGGTTTGGCCATGGGGAGGACCTTGAACGGATCCCCGTGGTGGTAGATGTTGTGTTAATAGCGGATTTGGAGGGGCTATGTTTTTTTTGTAACCCTAGGGGCTCGATTGAAGATGTGGTTTTTGGGGGTGGTTGCCAAATCCATTTTTTTGCCATTGCCTTCTGTCTGTGGGGTCGTAGCTCGTGAAGAGTGCTTCAAGACGTCTTTCAATAAAATTTTGATTGCCAAGGCAGTGTTGCCTCTATGTTTTGTAGAGGGGGAGAATGGGCTGATGATCGGATGGATGTCTGGGGTGATGGTTCTAGGGTTTGTTTGGTTGGGGTTGGGGTCTAAAGGTGGATGTTAATATGGCTCCCATATACCCCTCCTCATGTTAACGTGGCTCTAAAATGTGTAGATCTATTATTGCGTGGATTTTTTAAGGTTACAGGTCCTTGTAAAACCTGGGTTCCTATTTCAGGTCGTAGAGCTTGGTTTTATTGTTTAGGTTTCAGGTTTTTGAAAAACCTGGGGAGCTTTGACTGGTTTATCTTGGGGGTTTTAGGTCCATGTAAAACTTGGTTTTTCAACTGTTGTTCAGTGGGTGTGCCTATCCAGGCGGTTTTTATTGCTTTATTTTTTGATTTGTAAAGGGTTTTAGGGCCCCTTTAAAACTTGTTTTTACCATAATCTAAAACATAATAAATCCATAGGATTGATAAGAAACTACACAACTCCTACAAAACTTGTAACTTTCTCAACACTTATATAAGTGATTTGCATGAAGGTAAGTGCCTACACAACATAAAACCTATAAATAGGGGTGTAAAAATTATAGGACAATAACATAAGGGAAAGAAACATCTAAAAATGAAGATCAATAGTTCAAATTTTACATAATGCTTAAGAAAATTGACAAGGTAGAAGAGGAAAACATCATTTTTATTAGATTTAAGTCATCAAGATAACATTACAAGTCTTAAAAAGAGCAGATTATTTTCATACCCAAGATGAGGGATCATGAACAAGTAATTTTCAATCCTATATATAATAAAATGAGATGAGAGAGAATAAGTAAGAGTTAGAAGACCTTATGAATTTTGTTGTTACTACATTAATCTAGATTATACAAGAGAATAAACAATGGAAAATGGGTCATTAAGCCCTATCCAATGTATTAGGCCTCTCCCATTAGGATATTTAATTAATTTTGGCATAGTAGTTAGGTTGAATATCCTAATTTTTCTCTCCTTAACCTTTGGCAGGATTTTGCATACATGGTTTGGTCAACTGGTCTTCAATGTTGCTCCACTTTTGGAAAACATGGCTCTCCTATCCTCATGTCCTTAACTCACCCATCTCTTCATGTATGCATGTTAGATATTTTTTAATGGTTGGATTGGAGGTATACTTCACACATCCATTTGGATCCCTAAGTTGAATTAACATGATTACCACTCTGTGGAGGGAGTTACACACCCTTAGGGGGAGTTTTCAATGCCTTCATACTTCCTTGTGCTCTTTATGACCATTAATCTTCACCCATAGTAGTTATTTCCATTATATAAAATCATGGATGGTATAAAATTAGTTTTGAATTTTATGTGAAGGCCTCTTGTAGAGGTTGATAATCTAGTTTATCTTCATCTTTATCCATAGGAACTCCTTGAAAATCTTAAGAAACATGCATTTTCATACTTGAAGACTTCATCTTGCACCATGGAAACCTACAATAAACATTTTATAGACCTAAAAAGACTCTTAGAAACTTGTTTTAGGCATATAATTTAGGTTTTAAGGTTAGTAAACATCCATCTCTTTAATTTGCAAACATCAAAGTATGTTAAGAGTCTTGAAAATCTTTAGGTCTCTTAGGAGTTCTTATTTTCTAATCTTACATCATCATGGAGACCAAGAGGACCCATTTGTAGAGATATAAGTTGCCTTTTAGGTGATATCTCCCTTATAATAAATACTCATTCTTCATGAAAACTCTCAAAATTTGATAAGAAACATTGTCCTCATTTAATTTATTAGCTAGGCCTGCAACTCATGCAAAGAACCTTGTTCAAGACCTCATATAGTCATGGAGACCTTGTCAATTATACCATAGACATATTAGATGGTTTTATATCCTATAATATTTCCATTAAAATTGAAATTTCATGTGACAACCTACATACATATTTACACCTTATTCTCTCTCCTATCAAGATCATAAAACTTGACCAAGATATCTACAATCTTATAAGGTCATGGACTCTTGAGAAAGACCTGAGTAAGCTGATTACATACATGTAGATGTTTTACCAACTTTGAATTCTCTTGGAAACATGATGATATCCCATGATAACATGAATAAGTTTAGAGATGTGAAAGTAAGAGTTGTAGGCAATCTTAGGTGTTGGAACTCTCATCGACATAGACTTTCAAACATATTTGTATGATTGAAACCTCATTATTTATATTGGCATGCCTATCACATCATAAAGGCTTTTTGATATTTAACACAAACCTTGAGATTTTAATTCACCATATCCCCCTTGAAAACTTTGAATATTAGGCCAACATGGGAAATCCTTACTAATTCTACTTGTTACCTTTCATGTTTTGCAATATCTTGGTCTTAAAAACCTGCAGCCTTCCTTACTTCACCTTGCAGGCTTGCAAGTGGTCTCGTATGGGCTTGAGGACCATGGGTTATCAGTATTTTAGTACACATGATAAACATATTAGGAAACCTACCAAGAACCCTTTATAAGGCTTGTGTGAATATCTTAAAGGCCATAAACCTTTTACATCATCGTAGAAACTAAACCTAAAGGTCTGTAGGCATGCAATTTTCATAAAACTTCAATAACTTGGCATTATAACATTTGAGGGTCCTTTAATATGTCTATAGTATTATGAATAAGAGTCTTTCCTAAGCATTACTATGTTTCTTACTTATTTTTGGTTACAAAACTTTTACAAAAATATTATGTGTATACACATAATATTTTCAAACTTTATCAATCAATGATGTTTTCTCTCTTGCAAGAACCCATCAAGTGTTAATCTCTTTGAGTTCACTCCTTAAAGGATGAACCAAGAAAGGGTTGGGTAGACCATTAGTGCTTCATAGGATTGTTGTCCCCTATATGACCACTTGCTATCTACACAAAATTCTCCTATACACTTACCTAAGCCTTTCCACCTCCCTTAAACACTCCTCCAGGCATTTCACCACCTTCATTAGAACCTACCTAAGTGTATAACCCTTTTTGATAGTTTACATTACACTATCATCCTAGGCTGATTCTATATTTAAAATGTTAAAATCACATTATGAGTCTAGGTCTATTCTAGTTGACCTAGATCAAGACCTAAATTATTTTTATCAATTAATGATATAGAGTCGATTAGGTTGACCCTATCAACTAAAATTTCAAAAAAAATTAGGGTTAGATTCAGATATATGTTGACCAAATTTGACCCTATAGGTCAAATTGGGATCCCTATAGGTAAAAACTTGATTTTTAGGTGTTTCAGGGGTTTAATATATATGTTTTAGGGTGTATTATAGGTCATTTAGTGTGATTTCATGTTATATTAGCCTTGGTCATTAGTCATTTTATTCCTTGTCCTTTTGAATCATTTTAAGGGTTAAAATGAGCATTAAATGAGTTATACAACCTCTTTGGTAAGTGTGAAGGTGTAAAAATGATGATGTCACACCCCATGTTTCCTAATATGTCTTAAAACTATTTCTAACTAAAAAGTGATAGGTTCTTCATAAGAAAGATAAATTTTCATGAAAAAAGGGAAGAGTTTGGCACTTGTACAACCCATGAGGGAAGGTGACATGTGGGAGAAGGCCATAGAATGTACCTTTAGCTTCCTAAATCTCAATTACATGTTTTCAATTCTATGGAAGTACTAATTTTGAGATAAAACCATTCTACTCTTTCTTCATCCTTCTAGACACATAAAACCAATCAATAGGTTTATACTTGGTACAACCAATAGGGGAGGTTTTAGGAAAAAATGATCTTGGGGATGTCTTCTACACTCAGTCAGCTTCTATTTGAGGTTTGTTTTTATAATAATGGTGGCTTATACATTATGAACCATTCCTAAGAAGTTGACCTATCTAATTTTTTTGCTAATCTATGCACCTTACAGGTTTTACCTTTGTTTGGAGAAGTTCATACAATCCAATTAATGATATTGGTTCCAAATTATGCTTAATCCTACTCTCATGATTTCCATGATTATTTTTATACTTGTAAAAGATATCATGGGATTTTTAGTTTAGTTTGCAGGTTGATGTGCTAGGTGGAATGGTAGTCATTTTCACTACTTGTAGAAGGTTGTATTCTCTCCAAGAGCTTAATTTTGATTAAATATGATTTTTTTACATTATTTAATTACATATATAACACATACCTTCCATATTTTGTCCTACAACATCATACCTTGATCAAACATCTAGTTTTGACATACACACAGTCATCTCTTTATCTACTTTTCACTTGCAGTCATGTGTATGGAACCTGTATGGCATGATCACAGAGGTGTGATGAAGGTTTAAAGGCTTGATGTATATTATTAGGTATTAATTTATACCTTCCAAATAATGTAAAAAATGGATTTTTATAGTCATATACAACACCTTCATATAGTCTACCATTGGAATGTGCACCTATAAGTGCTTGGAAGGTTTCAAACATTGAAGTGAGGTGTGGAATATTACATCAAGCTCTTTGGTATCATCATATACCATTTTGGCCTTTGGAATACCTAGATTTTATCATCATTATTCATGTCTTTCTCAATTCCTACCTAAACTCACTATCTGCCTACATATAACTCAGAATTTGCACCTGCATGTGCCCTTTTGGAAACCAAGCATGTTAAAAATGATCATTTGAGCTGGGAAAGTTTTTAATTATGAGAAGATTCTTTTTGGATATTTTTAAAAGGTCCAAACTATATTATAAACCATAGACCATGCACTTTTTACCATTCCATATACTGCCTGCACAATGGAATGTCTACCTACAGGTGGTCCTAGTAGAGAATTGAGGTGTCTTATGAAGTGTTTAAGTATATGATGAACTCATCCATGAAGTCCTAATGTTATATATTTCATGATAGAAATTTTGAAAGGATGGATTAACAAATGAGAGTGGGAAACCATACTAAAGGATTTAATGATTGTATTTTTGTCACTTAGATTTGCACCCTTTGAGGAGATGCAAAGCTCTCCTCATCCAAGTGGCACATTAGAATCACCTCTAGGCTTGTGAGTAGCCTAAGGAATGAGATTATTCTATTTTTACACTTGGATGAGGAAAGATTTGAATCTCCTCAAAGGTTTTAAATCTAAGTGACAACATTTATTGTCATGCCTGGTGAGACTCTTGTTCCAAGAGGTTAAAATATTTTTGGTGTTGTCTCTCAATAATCAACCTTTGGAGGCATCTATCAAAGCCTCAATGGTGACTCCAAAGTTGTATCAATTGGTCAAGTATCCAAGGTATTAATTTTGAATATGGTTGATGATCATTTATTATATTATTGCTTCCTAATGAAGTTTCATGGCTGACCTTGGTTTTGAGTTTTATTTTCTACAAGTTAGTGAAACCTTTCAAGCTTGTGCCATTCCCCATCAATATGAACAAGTTATTAATGATCCTTAGTGTGAATATAATCATAATTATCATGAAGTGTATCAATCATAAAATCAGCCTTGATATGAACCACATTTTACTCCTCAAAAGTCTAATGAGCCATGGCATTCCTATATTCTTTCATTTCCCTCTCCTTATGGACACCATGTTGTTGGACAATCATATGAGAATGGATATCAAGAAACACCTTTATATTTTTCCCAATATGATCCTTTTAATTTATATTATGATGCCTATTAACCTCAAGAAAATTCATATGAGTCTTGTACAACAAATGTTTCCATGGATTATACACAAGGATATCATTGGTAAAGTGAAGTTCTTACTCATGTAGATATTGTTCCTTCTAACCAGCCCAAGACTTCACTTCCATTAGAACTCACTATTGATTTCCTCTTTTCCAAACCCAATAATAAGTATTATCCTTCATTTAAAATTCTATAACCAATTCCTTCAACTTCCACTACACTTCATACTCCAAATCCTTCACCTCAAATCCATGAGCCTATCCATCAACCTTTCACATCATTTCTTCTCAAGGAGGAACCTATGTTGAGAGAAGTAATTGAAGTAGATCAAATTCAATTCATGGCTGATAAATATGCTCTCATGAGTGATTATGAGGAATAAATCACCATATAATCTTGTCTTGGTGAACAAAAAGACAATCCAATAGCTAATGTGTCTATATTTTAAGGGATGTGTGTCCATGAAGAACCCCCTACACTTCACCCTCAATTTGTTTTGATTTTTATGTGCCACCTCCCATAAATATTTCATGTTGACCTTACCCCATTAACCTTTACCTTTATGTACATATATTATGGGAACCTAAGGAGGATCAGTTGGTTGACAAAGAAAGATAGCTCTTGTTTGAAGAAAACCTACCTCCTTGGTAGCCTCATTGGGCTAGATCACATGATTTCAAGATACCTAGTCTTGGAATAACCATAAAGGAGAAGGAGATGGAAGATATTATATACCTTGAATGAGACCTTACATCCAATCAAAATGTTGTAGATGATCATCTCAAACATGAAGTAGAATGTGATATAAAAGATGGAGAAGACTTTCAAGTCATCTCTCAAGAAGTGATAGTCCTAGATGAGTTTCATGAGTCTAAGGTAGAAGAAGTAGCTCTTGAAGATGATCATGAGGAAGGATATCTATGGAATAAGTTCAATTCCATATTAAAGTAATTTGATGATTTGGTTAAATTTTCTTCTTCTCTAAAATATTGCATAGCTAATGATAAACCCAATCTTGTTGATGAGTCTAATGAATATGAACTTGAGTGTGCAATCAAACATAAAGATGGGGATCTTTCTACTGGTCAAAGACTAGCTATCATGAAGCCACTTGATAATTAAATATATCTTTAATAACACCATCTTGATGACATCATACATCAAGAAGAGAATATGGAAGAGTAGTGGTTCTAGATGATAAAGAGGACAAGGATGATTGGTAGATGCAAATGGAGTTACTTCAAGAGCTTGAAGAGATTTTTCAAGTTGAAGGCTGTGTATTACAAGGTGAAGGAAGAAGTTTCCATGAAATGCAATGATCAATATTGGATAGAGTTTTTAAATCTCCTTGATGAGCTAGAAGATCTTGCAGATGAGAAGGAGACTAATTTTGTTGAGAGCACCATGGAAGACAAGAAAGTATGCCTTGCTCAATCATCATTTGAAGTTAAACTTGATGATATAAATGAAAAGGTTGAATATTTTTAGATGAAAGAGGAATAATTTTACATTACAAACTTTTTTGAAGATGGTCTACTTGAGAGTATGACAATTAAAGTGCCAAAAAACAAGTCTGATCCATAAAACATCCAATCCAAGGAGAAGCATGCTTTTCACCATGTTCCATCTCATGAAGAAGGTGATGTTTCAAAATTACCCTTTGATCTAGGAGGAAGGTATGAGTGATTTTTAATTTTACATAATATTTTGTTTTTGTTTCCCCTAAGTGCTTAGAGCACATGTGTGTATCTTGTGTGTTTTCTTTCTTTGTTAAGTGTGTCCTTTGCTTTATGTGGTTGAGGTAGTCATTAGTGTCTTTTCTTGATCAAATGGTTTGTGGTAAATGATCAATGTTTTCTTATTTTTCTCAATCCTTAGATGACTCCATAATCCCAATGGACTAATAAGGCTACTGGTCTAGTTAGTATAATAGGCATACTACCCCTATGAGTCACCAATTTGTTAACTAAATTTGACTTTTAGGTCAAATTGGAGCACCCCTAGGTAAAAAATTGAGTTTTATGTGTTTTATGGGGGTATAATATATTATCATGAGGTTTTTCATAGGTTAATTGATGTTAATTTAATTTTATATTGTCTTTAGTCAATTAATTTTTAGGTTCGTTTATCATTTTGGGTCAAATTAGTGAATTTAATGCTTTATACAAGTTTATTGGGAAATTTGAAGGTGTAAAAACATTATTAAATTCCCCATGTGTCCTTATAAGTCTTAATTAATTGAAAAAACTGAAATATGATAGGTTATGCAGAAGAAAAGTTAGTTTTCTTAAAGAGAAGGAAGAAAGTGGCACTTTTATGACCTCATTGGGAAGTGTGCCACTTGGAAAAGGTTTAAATGTGAATATTAAGATTCTCCCTAATTAGTTACACATTTTTTAAATCTAGATATGTCATTTATTTCTCAAAACCAATTTTCTTCCTTTTCACTTCTCTAGACACACAAAAGTGACTTGTAGGTTTGTACTCGGTATGGTCAGTACAATGGGTTTCAAGCAAAATGATTTTGTTAGGTTTTTTAAAACTTATATAACTTAATTTTTATATAATAATTTTGATTAATGGTGACCTTTTATTTATGAATCATCTATTTTAAGTTGACTATTTAAAACTACCCACTCATCTGTGCACCCTGTAGGTTTTGCTTTATTTTGGGTAAGTTTATATGAAATAATTGGTTATATTGGTTCCAGATGATATTTTATATGTCACATCATGTATCCCATGATTTTTTTCATGTTTTTTGGTGTTTGGATGAGATAATAACCCCAAATTTTTAGACTGGTCTCTTTTGAGTGCAGTGGGTAGTTTTCCACCATTTTTAGAGTTTCATGCTTTATCAACATTTCCATGGGGTGTAATATGTAATTTATTCAATTTTTAAATGTACTCAAGTTATATTTTCCTCCTTTATCTCATTATCAAAAAATATTCATCATGAATGTAATCATAGACCATGATACAACCAACTTGTTGTTTGACTATCATAGCAATCAGCCAGATGCTTGAAGGGAAAACCAAAGGTGAAATGAAGATGTTTTGGTTTTATCCAATACTCACAAGTTAAGTTTATTTTATTTTATAAATTTTAATAATGCATGATCTTTGAAAGTGAATCTCAATCTCTAATGCCTAAACATACACTCACTCACACAGTTAGGCAGTCATTAATATCTACATGTATTCATGAAGGCTAACATGTTGAGAAGGAATTTTGAACTAAGAAAGGTATTGGAATTTAAAATTTTATAATTTTAATATTTTTAATATCTCAAATCTCATTTGAATTTCATTGATCACACATTCTACAATTCACTCACCCTTACTGCATGAACAATGAGATACACACCTACAAGTAGTGTCAATAGAGCATAAAAGTAACATTTGAGGTATTTAGGGCAGTTTTAAATCATTTTTTGGAGTCTTATTATGCTAAATGACCATGGTATACCTCATATGAATGACTAGGTAGTAAGAACAAGTTGAGAATCAACCTCTAGCATGAAATGACTAAGTTCAGACTTATTTTCTCTAAATGGGCAAAATAGAAGACTAAGGGATTTTGGTGGAACTTATAGAACATTAATATAAAGTGTTCCAAACCATAAAATGAGTTTAATAATGTTTCCTTTGTATATGTAGGATATATGCAAATTTTTAGGGGCAAAGAGTGAGTGAAAGATGGTTATTGAGGAGCCTAAAGTGGCCTCTAAAAGCATTAAAATCCTATAATAAGGTCTACAAGTTTGAGTCTAGAAGGAGCTTTTCATTCATAGTATATAAAATGGCATTGCATTTTTTTTAAACCTTAAAAATGGTTAAAATTATCTTAAGTTAGTATAAGGACAATCAAGTGGAGGTGATAGGTGATTTTCAACCCCTTTACACACCTACCAGTCCATACAAAATACCTAAGTGTGCATCTACATCCAGCCAAGGGTAAGGTTAGATAGGATGTTCCTTTCATAGGACTTAAAGCATGGTTTGAACATTTCTAATAATGAATAATAATAATAGGTTAAAAAACATCATGACCTACCTATAATGGCTTAAAAGGAGGTCCTCATAAGCTCACTCCACCCCTCCAAGGCAAAACATAGTTGACTATGTTGTCCTAGTCAATAGACATTAAGTAGAAAGGAGATGTTATTAGTGTGAATAGGACATGAGCATGGAAAAAATTAATATATATCATAATATAATATATTTTTAACTTCAATGATACTTTAAAACTAATATCTAATGCTTTATTTATGGAAAATGCACCTGAAAGTATACCAAACAAGTGGTAACATAGTCAGGGTTTTATATATAGTCTTGTTTAGAGGCTATTTTGTAAAAGTTTGAGGTGCTTGAAGATCAATTAAATGAATAAAATATTCCATTTCAGCATAGAGAACCCTTGGGATAAAATCAAACTATATATGTATCCATTTCTTCCTTAGATAAAGAGAAATACCCTTCTATTCTGTCTCAAAGGTAGAACACTCCAAAGAAGAAACAAACCCTTTTAAAAAGTATGGAGGAGAAAGTGACTAAATAGGTTAAGGGATGATAATACCATTGAGGGATTATTTTTAGGAGTTAATGAGGCCATGCCAAGTATGTTCAAGCATCTATGAAGGACATAAATAAGATATGCATAGTCCACCAAGGAACCCTGCATATAATCCATCTCTTCCACAAGTCTACTTGGATATTTTGAGGAGTTAAGGGGTCATTAACCTAGTAAATTGAATTTTTTTTGTTTATAATTTATATGTGAGTTGGGGAAGCTCCTCAATAACTCATTTATTCTGAGCAAATAGGGTAAGTGCCCCCTATTTTGTCTCAGATAGGGGGCATTTCCTCATACACAAACCCTGGTAGATTTGAGAGAAAATGATGAAAGTTAAAGCCTGAAGCTTGGAGGACCTTGTGTGAAGTTTTGAGAAGTTTTAATACACCTATAAAAACATTAGAAACTAAGCATGAGGTGATAAAACCAAACAGGGTAATTTGGACATCTAAGGTTGCAATCATCCCTAATAAGCATAGTTATACCTAGAGGCTCAAACAAAGAGCCACTTTAATTTTTGTACCTATTTTGAATTTCCAACTGGTGGGATCATGTTTTTATATTCATACCAGATGTTTAGAGGCATTTGGGATACAATAAAAGCAAATATAATGATTCAAGACATAGAAGTTATAGGTAAACATATGGATTAAGGCTTAATCCAAGACCAAATGGAAGGGTCTTTACCATTCTATCATGAAATGTGAATCCCAAACCATGTGGAAATGATTTAATGGGAATATCATAGATTTCAAAACTTTTATATTGCAAGGAAATCCAAATAAGGTCATTTTTGAGCTCAAAAAGCATTCAAACATGCAGGAAAAGAGGAAAATAGAGTGACAGGTCAAGTTGTGATGCTCATATTTTCTGATAGGTTTTACATGGGAGTCCAAGGAATTTATAGAAGTTAATAGGGTCCACTAATATCACTTTTTTGACATTTTTTTTATAATTAAATTTGCAAACTTTATGAACCAACCTTAAGACCAAAAGTAGGTCTAAAACCCTTATAAACCCTCAACCAAGACCAATTTTAGAAAATGGAGTTAGAGATGAAATTGAATGGAATATTTGGACTATGAAACCTATTTTAATTTGAAAAATACTCCATCAATCTACTTCACATGCCAACTAGTTGTACATAACTATACTGATGGGGGTATAAATAGGGTTTTTCTTACTATTTTGTGTGTTTTGTAGGTTGTAAAAGATTTAAAGAGATGAAAATAATATGTATGGAAAGATTAAGAATTAATATAGATCCCCATATCACTATAATTCCTTTAAATAGATTCTAAGTGCCTTAACAAGGTGATTCATTTTAGCTAATCAAATATATCATATTGGACAAGCTAGTGAAGAAGATGGAAAACTTCAAATGAGCTCATTTTAAGGTGTCCTTGATGGTTATAATGATATTTAGGGTCTTTAAAAATTTCACCACTCACTCCAATGGATTTTAATGAATAGCTGATGCCTTTTTGGAATCCAAGTGTGCAGGGTGCATGAAAGGAGTTCTTTTTGGATTGTAGATGATGATGAATCCTTTACAAATGATTCTAGAAGACCAACCATACAACCAATGCATAGAGAGGAATTTTTTATGTTTCTAACCTAAATTTCAATCATCATACCTGGTCTTAATCATTCATGGGATGTTCAAATAGCTCCAATCATAAAGGTAGTTTTTCTAAGCCAATTGAGGAGTTTTCTTGACACTTTTCATGAAGTCTTGGATGGACACTTGTATCTCCTGATATTGAATGGTTCATCCCATACCTTCTCAAAATACACAATTAATTCCTTGGATCAACTTGACAAGTGTCCTTATGACCCTTGGACTTCTCTTCTTCTTTCTCTCTTTCAAGTTATTTAAGAACTAGCCATTTTGGCATTGTATTGGATGTTCCACCTGAGTATGGAAAATCCATACTCATTTATATACCTTTTGATAAATAAAATGACTAAGTGTTACTTCTTCCATGACTTTTCATAGTTTTCTTTACTTGAATGTTCAATTTGCTTAGTGAAGACTATGGATTCCTTAACAAGTTGTCACATTCTCTCACCTATTTATAGCTTCTTATAGGTCATGTGATGTATTATAAGAAATTTCAAAGTTTAAGTGAGTTATTCTCTTCATTATTTACACTCAAGGCCTCTTTTCTAGTCCTCATATCTTTACACCTTCATCTATAACCCTATAATGTAACATTGATGCAAGAAGACATAAATTGGAGAGTGTATGTTTAGTTTGTCCTTTGATTTCAAGTGCAATATGCATATAGTTGGATGTAATCAATATATTTGGTGTATCACCTCTCTTATGTTATTTTTCTTTTAGTTATCTCTCTCCCTTTTCAACCCCCAAAGTTAGTAGTAGTTGCAATCCTAAGTGGTACATCAAGGGAGTTAGCCCTATCTAGAGATTCACCTCATTATTTCAGCTACCCAAAAGCCTAGAGGTGATTCCATTGTGCCACTTGGATGAGAAGAGCTTTTAATATCTTTAAATGGTGAAAATCCAAGTGATAACATGTATTCAGAGACATTTTCCCCAAAAGTGCAAAATAAAGCACCTAGCAATTTTGTGAAAGCTTTATAATAGGGTTGCCAATTGTTTTGATGCATCCTAATGTATTTATCTTGAATTTACCATACATTATAACACATATACAAAGTTTTAGGGGTATATTATCAATGGATATTATTTTTTTGGAAGCCCAAAGTTGTGCTTTTATGCACTAAATCTAGGTAGTAATATCTACAGGTTTAAAGGTACAAAGTTATCTTAACACTTCAAGATGCTAGTAAGGCATATTCTCATGATTTGAATGGCCTTATGGAGTAAAATACACACCATGAACACAAATATAATTATTAAAACATTTATATGTAGGGTTTTGTCCACAAAATACAACTATAGGTCTCCCTTCACAAGAAAGAGCTCACCTACAACGAACCTAATGTGCAAGCTTGAGAAAGTGTTTCCTTCTTATGGTCTTATAAAATAATCACCTAGATTATGATATGAACCTTTTTAGGAATAAATTAAATTAGTAAAGGTTGATATTTTGAGGTTTCAAAGATAAAATGTAACCTATAAGACCCCACATAGTCAATTGTAGTTGACTATGAGGGATAATGAGCAAGAATTTAAGATTTTTGACATGAACTTAACCTGAATATGAAAAGAATGATTTCAATAACACAGATGAAATTACCATGAAAATTTTAAAGGAGGATTTTTTATTTTTTCCAAATTCTAACCCATGAAAATGCACCTACAAGTGTCTTATCCAAATAGGAAATATAGTCAAATACATTAAATAGTCAAACATAGTACATGATGGAGGGTTTTTAACAATGGTTGCAATGAGAAATTGATTGGAATGGGTTTTAAAGTGACATTTACACCTCATGAGACATTATTAGACTAATTAGGTAGATTATAGGACATTTTCAAATGCCATACATAACCTATACTCCAAACACTGCACATAGTTTGCCTTTAAGAAGTCTATCTTAGGTATTTGAGAAATTAAAAGGTCAAATGATGTTATCAAAAGCTAAAATATTATGTAGATAATTTTAATAACTTTTATAATCCTCTCCAATTATCACCATTGTTTGAGTAAATAGGGGAGTGCCCTCTATTTTGTCTCAGATACAGGGTACTCGTTTTGTGCATGAAATTTGTAGTTTTGGGAAATAAGGATGAAATAGTGAAATAGAGGTTGGTTGAAAATGGAAAGTTTTATGGAGTTAAAACACAAAAAATAAAATATAAAACCTCATAGAAGGAGGTAACTCAATATAACAGACTAGCTTGTTGATTTTGCAGGCAAGCCTAGGAAGTAAGGTCTAGGCCTAAATCCCAAATTAGAGGTCATTTACACTTTTTGGACTAAATGAGCATTATAATCCTTGGATTAATGTTTTTATGGATATATAAGGTATGTATAAACTCTTTTTATGAATAAATTCCCACAATAAGACCATTTTTTAGCTTAAAATCACCTCAAGCCTATGCAAATAGAAGAAACAAGCTCTAATAGGCAATTTGGATGCTCATATCTCCTTAAAGGTTTTGCATGGAAGTAAATGAAGTTTTTAGGAGTTATATAGGGTCATAAAAATCACTTTTTTGTAATTACGCTAAGATTTGGATGTCATATCTTTATGAAACGTTACTAAAGGTCAAAATTGCTCAAAATCCTTACTAAACCCTTAAAATGACATAAGTGGGAAAATAAGGCTGGAGATGCATCAAAATGAACTAAAATGACAAGGAAATTAGTTTGAGGGTGAAAATTACTCTTTAGGGTTTCCCCCATCAACTTTTGTGCTAACCTATCTATATAGACAGGGTATAAAATGGGTTCTTTTGACTATTTTGTGTATTGTGTAGGTTTTAGGAGGTTATAAGAGATGAAACTAAATTTAGGATAAATATTAGAACTTAATATAACTCTCCATGTCAATTTAATTCCTTATAAAAACTCCTAAATGTGTTTGTAAATGGCTTCATCTCAACCAGTCAAAACTGGCATAGTGAGCATGATGGTGAAAGTGTGAAAAATTTAAGTGGATGGAATTTTAAGGTGTGCCTAATTATTATAAGGCCATGGAGAGTATTTAAAAGTGTCACCCACTCCATCCCATTTACTTTCATGGAAAATTGAAGCCAATTTTGAGGCCAAGTGTGAGGGGTGACTGAAAGAGGAGTTTTCTTAGAGTGCAGACAGTGATGGCTCATTTTTAGATGATTATAAATGACCAAGAATATAAAAAATGCATGGAGAGTCATGTTTTTTACCCTTCCCATTTATTATAATCATCATATCTATCCCTATTTAGTTTTTAGATGTCCAAATAGGGCTAAATCATGAAGGTAATTTTTTGAGCTAGAATGAGAACTTCTATGCCACATTTCAAGAGTTTCATGACTTGGAGTGACACTTGTGATTCCTAACCTTGAATGGTTCATTTCACATCTTCTTATCATAAATATTTAACTCATTTTATTATCTTGAAAAGTGTCCTTATGACCTTTAGACTTCTCTCTTCTCTTCTCTCTCTCAAGTTCTATAAGAACTAGCCATTTTGGCCTTTGTAAATTATGCTCCACCTAAGTATGGTGAATCCCTAATCATTTGCACACCATGGATAAATAAATAATACTAATTTTTACCTATTCCATGACTTTTTATAGTGTGTTCACTTGGATGATTGATTTTACATAGTGATGACTTGTTGTTTCCTTAGCATTGTTGTTTCATTCTCTCACCTATTTGCAATTAGAAAGATTATTATTGTAAGTCATGTGAAGTGTTATATCAATGTGTCAAGGTTGAGTGAGTTAGTATATTCAAATAGTGCCATCTTAGGCCTCTTATCTAGTCCTCCTAGCCTAAACATTCATCATAACCTCATAATAAAATATTGATGTGAGAAGATGTAGATTGGAAAAGTGTATGTTTGGTTATGATCCAAAACTCAGAAGTTTTGATTGATAGATATTTCAAAAACACAAAAATAACATAGTAAAAATGATTTCTATGAGAAGAGATGTTTTATTACTCAATATTTCAAATACAAACATATGTTTATCTGTGAGAAGATATGATTACTTTTTTTTTTGGGTTACATCTTCATTTATACACATGTTGAAGGTAGGAGAAGGATGTGTAAGGTCACCAATATCAAGGGAGATAATGTGGTTTAGCTTCCATGATTCACAAAAATACAAAATTTGAGGAATTACTATTTTTAGAAACTTATTATTTTTAGACTGCACTACTAAAATTGAAATTTTGGGCACTTTTATTAGGTTTTTAGGGGTAAAAACCCATCAAGTGGAGATCCATGCCATCTCACCACATTCTCCTCATTATTAAATTTCCAATAGTTCAAATGGGGATTCAATTAGAGCTATGGTGCAAAAGTTATGGCTCATGGAAGTTCCATCATCAATTAGGGTAGAAACGTCACCTGAATTATTGCCCAAATCATTCATCCCTCTTTGAGAAGTAATGGTTACCATTGTATCAATATTCCTCATCAAGTGTGGTAGTTGTGTCTTAATTTGATTCTCTGTGAACCACTCACCTTGGTGGCTAAGATGGCCCCTTTTGACCACCTAATAAAGTGTAATAAATCATCCTCTTGTTATCTTTATCTAGGTGTCCACAATATAATCCTTCTCCATTGGAGAAAAAATATATAGATCTAGCTCATCAATGTCTAGTTATTATACTATGACTAAATTATCTAATAGAGGTGGATGATATGGTTTGAGGATCTCCATGTTTAATATTAGATGCAGACCAAGGTAAGTTGATAGGTTCAACTAAAAAGCATTTTCTCCAACTTTTCTTATGATGGTGTAGGGACCATATCATAAAGGCCAATTTTTTTTGTGTGGGCCTACAATTCATTCTTTTTAAAGCTACAACCAAACCTTGTCACCCATATAAAAATGGTGTGAAATCCTATGTTTGTCATGGTATTACTTATACTTCTAATTCATCTTTTCTAAGATTTCATAAACCTAATGTTCGATGTGTTGAATTTGTTTAATGAACTTTGTTAATTTTACTACCTTAGATCTCCCATGAGGTGTGTATTCCATGGTGGAGAATGGAATGGATATATCAATTGGTGTCATGGGTTAGAACTTGAAGCATACTTTAAATAGACTATGTTTGGTTGAGCTATGCAGGGCCTGATTATATCCATGTTGTATGAAAAGAAGCCCCTCATCACATGTGTGTTGATTTTTAGAGTGATACATCTGAATCATGTGAACAATCATGTAGTTTACCACTTTTATCTGACCATGAATCTATGTATGGAAGGCTGTGGACTTCATCAACTTGGTATCCATCATCTTCCATAGAGTGGACCAAAAGATGCTCAAGAACTTGCTATCTCTATCTGAGATAATAGACTTAGGGAGACTAAAATGGAGCCATACATGACTAAAATATAGTTGAGAAATTTCTTCAGCAGATATATTTGTCTCCCCATTTGAACTATTGGAAAGCTAAGAATGAGGATAATGTAGTGAGATGACACGATCTCCTCTTGGTGGGTTTTGACCCATGAAAACCCAATGGAAGTGCCCCAAATTTCAATTTTAGTAGTGAAGTTTAAAAATAGTAAGTTTCTAAAAATAGTAATTCCTTGAAGACTGGTGACCTTCCACATCCTCCTCCTACCTTTAAAATATGTATAAATGAAGATGTAACCCAAAAAGGAAAGCAAACATCTCTTCTAAAAGATAAGCATATGTTTGTATTTACAATTTTAAGTAATAAAACATCTCTTCTTAAAGAAATCATTGTTATTATGTTATTTTCATGTTTTTGAAATATCTTTCAATCAAAAATTCTAAGTTTTAGATTAGTCATATTAGAGCTATGGTAAAAAATTTATGGCTCTCAAAAATTCCATCATCAATTTGGGTAGAACCATCACCCAAATTATCTCCTAAATTGTTGCCTAGTTCAGGTTAGTCCTTTGTTATCATGTGTAACATGTAACTAGTTGGTATTCATAATATAATTTGGTTTATCACCTCCCTTAAGATAGTTTACTTTTAATTTTCTCTCCCTTTTCCTTCATAAGTATAGGTGTAGTAGTGATCTACAATTGGTACATTAATGGATTCTAGAGTTTTACCTCATTATTAGGCTACCCACAGCCTAGAGGTGTTTCAATTATGCCCACTTAGGTGAGGAGAGTTGAGACATCTTCTCAAAGGGTTAAAATCTAAGTGATAAAAGTTTTTGGCATGCTCGATGGGACTCTTAGTCTAAGAAGTTTAAATATTTTTCTTGTTGTCTTTCAACACATCTACCTTTGGAGGCATGTATCTAAGGATCAATGGTGACTCTGAAGTTACATCAATTGGTCAAGCATCCTAGGTATTCCTTTTGAATAATGTTGATAATCATTCCTTTTGTTATTACTTCTTAATGAAGACCCGTGGATGACTTTGGTGTTGAGTATTATTTTACATCAGTTTGTGAGGTTTATCAAGCTTATGGCATTCCCTATCAACCTTTGTATGAGATTTAATAGCCTTTTCATGATTCTTATTAACTCTAACATGATCCTTATCATCCTTTTTATGAGTTTTACCATCCATACAACCAAACTTCTAAATGTCTTGCTTTTCCTAGTTAGCCTAGTCACTTCTCAACTCAGTCCATTTCAACCTTCAAGAAAACACTCTTGGGATATGAGAAATAAATTTTGGATCTTAACACACTAAGGGAACATGATCAAGATATTTATAGTAATTTAATTTATAAGGTGAGAGATGCATTAGATTTGGTTAAAATAAAGTGGGCACCTATTGAGAGAGCCAATTGGCAAAGGCTCACAAGTGATATGTTAGATGTGAGTGGCCTAGTTTCATCCTTGGAAGATAGGCTAAAAATTCATGAGAGTTAGCCTCAAAAAACATATTATCCTTCATATCCACTTCCCCAATATTTCTATTAGTCCTACTTGACCCCTATTCATGAGCCCAATCAAACTTATCAAAACCATCTTTTCCCCAATTAGTTGGAAGAGAGGGTTAGAAAGAAAAATCTTGTTTTTGAAGAAAATTTTGATAGGTAGATTAAGTTAGATAATTAAAAAATGTATAAGTCCATATCATCAAAAAAGTAAGTGGAATTTAAACCCTCATTTCCCTCTTCTATTACATCCCCACCTCAAAGAGAGACCTTTAGATATGATATTCCAAGTTGGAGACAAGGTGGATAATCCTAGCCTAAGGAGACCCCAAGTTTCTTAAACACTTCCTAAACTCCTCAAATTCAATCACCTTCTCAATAAAATACTCCTAATACTAACATCCTAAGTTTTAATAATATAGTGGAATCATGGGGAAAGGAAGAGGATAAAATCCTTGATAAGGAGTGTGAAGTTGAGAAAGAGCTTGATCCTATGTAAGTCCCTCCCACCATTCCTCAAGATACCTCTTGTCTTCAATGTCAGCCCTATTTTAAACCTCATCCTCATGAATATTCCTATGAGTTTTAAAAAATACTTTTCCAAGAGAACCTATCCAAGCATATTGAAGAGTAAGAGTCAAGGATGAAACTCCTAAGTCAAGGTGTGATGGAAGGTTTAGACCCAAAAAAAGATCCTATGCCTAAACCTACCCCATATAACATTCCTCAAGAGATTATTAAAGATAAATTAGATGTAAATTAAGTCATTATCAAATGGAAGGAAGAAAACAAACCTATTTTATCCCAAGGTCTGCCTCCCCTTCCTCAAGAGCTTCCAAAAAGATCCCTTACAATTCATTCTCAATCTAATTTTGAGTCCTATGTGCCACCTCCACAAACTATTTCATCTTGTCCTCACCCCATCACCCTTTGCCTTGATGGAATTTTGGCATGGGAACCTAAAGAAGAGCATTTGGTTGAGGAAAATTTAGAACTCTTGCTTGAATAAATTATATCTGCTTGGCAGCCTCATTGGGCTAAGTCACCTGATTTCAAGATGCCTAGTCTTGGCATCACCAAGAATGAGAAGGAGATGGAAGATATTTGAGATCTTAAGAAGTAAATTTAGGTTATGACAACTAAGATACAACTTGAAAGACCTCAAGAGGTCCTAAATGCTGAAGAAAAGGTGAGTCCTTGTGTTAATTATTCTTTCTTGGTTGATAATTAAGAATGTCTTTCTTGTGTTAAAGAAGAAATCATGGATGGAATCCTTTTGGTTTCTAAATAAGAGGATGAAGGATCTTCTCTTATTTTTCCCTTTCATGATGCTGATCAAAAAGAAGATAAGGACTTGTGACAACAATTTGAAAACATTTGCAATGAGTTTGAGTGTATCAAGGGGTCTACAACTTCCTTAGAGCTGATTACAAGTGATGGTAAGCAATATGAAATTTTTAAAAATGTCATAAATGAGAAAGAGAAAATTTCACCTCAACATTTGGAGTTCAAAACAAGCTTCTATTGGACTGAATCTTCTAATAAACAAGAAACCACTCCTCTTGAAATCATTCCTACAAATAAGATGTAAGTTGATCATGAAATGAAGAGTGGGAAGCAATATGAGGTATGTGTACAAGGCCAAGATGAATAATTATATGTTGGAGAACTATTTTAATATGGTCTACTTGAGAGCATAGCAAGTGAAGTGCCAAGAAGGTCTTATCTACCAAGTGTTTAATCCAAAGAGCAACATGCTTGGCACCATGATTCATCTCATGAAGAAGGAGATGCAAGAAACTTTCCTTTTGATCCAGGAAAGGGAGGTATGCTTAATTTTTAGTTGTATATAGTTGTTTTATTCCTATTTTTCCTTAGTGCTTTGAGAACACGTGTGTCTTGTTAGTGTGTTTACTTTGTTTTGTGTGTGTCCTTTATTTTATGTGGTTGAGGTAGTCAAGTGGTCTTGTATTGATTAAATGGTGTGGTCAATGGTCAAAGGTTTCCTTATTTTGTTTTACACTTTAGATGACTCCTTAAGCCCAATGGATTGATAAGGATACTAGTATTTAGTATAGTAGGCATACTACCCCTATGAGTCACCAATTTGTTGACCAAATTTGACCCTATAGGTCAAATTATGACCCTTATAGGTAAAAAATTGATTTTTATGTGTTTTAAGGGTCTAATATATATGTATTATGGTTTATTATATGTAATTTATTATGATTTCATGTTATATTAGCCTTGATCATTAGTCATTTTAATCCTTATGTCCTTTTGAGGGTCAAAATGAACATAAAATGAGTTGTACAAACTCTTTTGGAAGTGTGAAGGTGTAAAAAGGATGATATCACACCCCATGTGTCTTCATATGTCTTAATAAACTACTTATAATAGAAAAGTGGTAGGTTATTTAGAAGAAAGAGCAATTTTCTTAAAAAAGAGAAGAGTTTGGCACTTGTATGACCCATGGGGGAAGGTGACACATGGGATAATGTCATGGTATGTCCTTTAATATTCCTAAAGCTTAATTACATGTTTTAAATGCTCTAGACATTCCCATTTTTAGGTAAACCCATTATGCTCCTTCTTCATCCTTCTAGACACACAAAACTGGTCAACAAGTTTATACTTGGTATGGCCAAAAAGGGAGGTTTAAATAAAAATGATCTTGGGGGTGTATTCTACACTTAGTCTTATTCCATTTTATGTTTGGTTTTAGAGGAATGATGGCTTGTACTTTATGAACCATTCCTAAGAAGTTGACCTATCCAATTTGTTTGCTAATCTATGTACCCTATAGGTTTTGCCTTGGTTTGGAGAATTCTATACAATCCAACTACTAATATTGGTTTCAAAATATTTTTAATCCCTAATCTCACTATTTTCATGCTTATTTTCATGTTTGGAAAAGATCTCATGGGATTTTTAGTTTAATTTGTAGGTTGATGTCCCAGGTGGAATGACAATCATTTTCACTACTTGAAGAAGGTTGCATTCTTTGTAAGAGATTCATGTGAAGAAAATATGATGTTTTCAATGTTTAAATTCAATATATACCTTCAAAAATGATGTATGGAACCTTGTTCAAATATGATGTATGGAACCTGTATGGCATGTTCACAGAGGTGTGATTAAATATTAAATGATGTTTTCATCCTTTATAATCATGAGGTAATAAGTTGTACCTTCCAAAGAATGTAAAAATGGGATTGTTGTAGTCATACGCAACAACTTCATACAATCTATCATTGGAATGTGCACCTATAGGTGCTTGGAAGGTTTCAAACATTGAAGTGAGGTGTCAAATATTACATCAAGATATTTTGTATCATCATATAACATTTTTGCCTTTGAAATACCTATATTTTATCATAATTATGTATTTCTTGCTCATTGCCTACCTAAACTCATTGTCTACCTACATACAACTCAGAATTTACACCTATAGGTGCCCTCTTAAAAACCAAGAATGTTTAAAATGATAATTTGAGATAAGCAAGTTTTTGATTATGAGAATAGTATTTTTTATCTATTTAAAATTTACAAACTACATTGGAAACCACATACCATGCACTTTTATCCCATTACATATACTACCTACACAATGGAATGTCCACCTACAAGTGGTCCTAGTAGAGAATTAAGGTGTCTTATGAAGTGTTTAAGCATATGATGAACTCATACATGAAGTTATAATGTTATAAATTTCATGACAAACCTTTTGATAGGATGTATTAAAAAATTAGAGTGGGAAACCATACTAAAGGTTTTAATGACTATATTCAGAGACATTTTCTCCAAAAGTGCAAAACAGAACACCTGGAAGTTTTGTGAAAACTTTATAACTAGGTTGACAATTATTTTGATGCATCCTAATGTGTTTGTCTCGAAGTTAGCATATAGGATAAGACCTATAAAAAAAATTAAGGGTAGATGATCAATGTAAATTATTTTTTTGGAAGCCCAAAGTTCTGATTTTATGCACTAAATTTAGGCAGTAGTATCTACAGGTTTGAAGGTAAAAAGTGATATTAACACTTCAAGGTGCTAGTAAGACATATTATCATGCTTTTAATGGACTTATGGATTTAAATATACACCATGAACATAAATATCATTAGGAAAACATTGATATGTAGGGTTTTGTCCTCAAAATACACTTATAAGTATCCCTTCACAAGAAAGTGCTCACCTACAACCAACCTAAGCTACAAGCTTGATAAAGTGTTTCCTTCTTATGGTCCTAGAGAATAATAACCTATAACATGATATGAACATTTTTAGGGACAAATACCATTAGGAAAGTTTTATATTTTGAGGTTTCAAAGATAAAAGGTAACCTACAAGACCCCACATAGTCAACTGTAATTGACTGTGAGGGGTAGTGAGTAAGAAGTTAAGATTCTTGGCATGGACTTAACCCAAGTATGAAATGAATGAGTTCAAGAACATAGATGAAATTAACATTAGAAGATTAAAGTATTATTATTCATTATTTCCAAAGTCCAACCCATGTAACTACACCTACAATTATCTTATCTAAATAAGAAATAGAGTCAAATACATTAACCAGTCAAATGAGGTGCATGATGGAGGGGTTTTAAAAAGAGTTAAAATGATAAAGTGATTATAATGGGATGAAAAATGAAATCAAAACCTCATGAGACATTTTTAGGCTAGGTATGTGGAACATATGACCTTTTCAAATGCCATACACAACCAAACACTACACATAGTCTACCTTCAAAAAGTCTATCTTAGGTATTTGAGAAATTAAAACGTAAAATTATGTTATCATAAGCTTAAATATTGTTTAGATAATGTTCAAAACTTATATAATCATTTACAAGAATCACCATTATCTGAGGAAATAGTGGAGTTCCCTTTGTTTTATCTCAGATAGAGGGCACTCCCTTTGTGCATAAAACTTGCAGTTTTAGGAAATAAAGATGAAAGAGTGAACAAAAGGTTGGTTTAACATGAAAATTAGGTGTATGGATTTTAAACACACCAATAAAACATAAAAAACACCTCACTAAAGGAGGTATCTGGGTTGTTGAGTTTGTAGGTAGACATAGGAAGTAAGGTCTAGGCATAAAGCCCAAATCAGAGGTCATTGACACTTTTTAAACTAGATGAAAATTATAATATTTGAATTAATGTTTTTAGGGATATATAAGGTATTTGTAAACTCTTGGTATAAATAACATCCTACAAAAGACCATTTTTGAGCTTAAAATCACCTCAAGCTTGCTCAAATGGAAGAAACAAGCTCAAATAGGTAATTTGTATGCTCACATCTCCTTGAAGGTTTTTAATGGAATTAAATTAATTTTTGAGTAGTTATATAGGGTATTTAACATCACTATTGTTGAATTAAGTTGAGATTTGGATGTTAGACCTTTATGAAAAATCACTAAATGTCAAAACTACTCAAAACCCTTATTAAACCCTTGCAAGGACCCGATTTGGAAAACAAGGATGGAGATGCATCCAAATGGAAAAAAATGAAAATAAAATTGGTTGTATGTTTCATATTCTCTTTATGTTTTTCCCCCATAAACTTTTGTGCTGACCTATCTATATGAACAGGTTACAAAATGGGGTTTTTGACTATTTTATGCATTATGTAGGTTTTAGGAGATTGCAGGAGATGAAACAAACTTTAGGAGAAATATTAGGAATTAATATAACTCCCCATGTCCATTTAATTCTTTTTAAAAACAATTAATTATTATTACAAACAACTTCATCTCAGCCAGTCAAAACTAGCACAGTGAGCATGATGGTGAGAAGTGTGAAAACTTCAAGTGGATGGATTTTTAAGGTGTTCCTAAGAATTATAAGTCTATGGAGAGTATTTAAAAGTGTCATCCACTACATCCCATGTATTTTCATGGAATAATAAATCTAATTTTGAGGCCAAGTGTAAGGGGTGATTGAAAGAGGACTTTTCTTAGAGTGTAGGTAGTGATCGCTCATATCCAGATGACCAAGATTGCAACCAATGCATGGAGAGGCATGTCTACAAACCTTACCATTTATTCCAATCATAATACATATTACTATTCAATTTTGGAATGTTCAAATAGGGATAATCATGAAGGCAATTTTTTGAGCCAGAATGAGAACTTCTATCCCACATTTCAAGAGTTTCATGATTTTGGGTGACACTTGTGCTTTTTGACCTTGCATGGTTCATTAAAAATATTATTATCATGCATATGTAACTCCTTTTATTATCTTTACAAGTGTCCTTATGACCTTTGTACTTCTCTCTTCTCCTCTCTCTCTCAAGTTTTATAAGAACTAGCCATTTTGTCCTTTGTAAATTATGCTCCACCTAAGTATAGAAAAGCCCTGCTCATTTGCATACCATGGATCAATAAATACTACTAATTTTTACCTATTCCATGACTATTCATAGTGTTTCCACTTGGATTATTTATTTTTATTAATGATGACTTGTTTCCTTAGCATTTTTGTTTCATTTTCTCACCTATTTGCAGTTGGAAAGCTTCTTCTTACTAGTCATGTGAAGAGTTATATTGATGCGTCAAAGTTGAGTGAGTTAGTATATTCAATAATGAAATAATAGGACTCTTCTCTAGTCCTCCTATCATAAAAATCCATCATAACCTCATAATGAAATATTGATGTGAGAAGATGTAGTTGGAGAAGTGTACGTTTAGTTAGTCCTTTGTTATCATGTGTAACATGCAACTGGTTGGTATTCATCATCTAATTTGATGTATCACCTCCCTTAAGATAGTTTAATTTTAGTTTTCTCTCCTTTTACCTTACAAGTATAGGTGTAGTAGTGATCTAAAAGTGTTAAATCAAGGGATATAGCCCTATCTAGAGATTCACCTCATTCTTAGGTTGCCCATAGCCTAGAGGTGTTTCAATTGTGCCACTTAGATGAGGAGAGATGAGACATCTCCTCAAAAGGTGAAAATACAAGTGAAAACTATATATATATATATATATATATATATATATATATATATATATATATATATATATATATATATATATATATATATATATATATATATATATATCCATTTTAGAGAGGCAGATAAGAAGAATAATATTATATTATGCATCTGCTTATCCACCATTCTACTTGACGAGCAATGTTTAGGGTTTCAATAATTTACTTAGAGATACAAATCTTGTCTTATGGAGAAGTCTTTTGGATGCATAGAGAAGTTCTTTTAGCCTAGATATGACTTAACCTTGTTATACTTACATACCATAACAACCTTTTATGAAGCACCTTGGCCAAGGGATAGATTAAGGCTCAGTGGGTTCATCTTTAAAGGCAAGTATCCCTAACTTTGTTCTTCCTTTGTAAGAGTAGATAGGTTTGCATTTGTAGTTCTCTCCCGTGCATTAGGGTTTTATCCATATATAGCTTAGTTAGGATTCTCTTATGCATGTTTAATTTTATTTTTATTACCCCAACTTTGTGCCACAATATTTGGTAAGCACTAGATTATATTTTTTTTACTTGTGATTTACTTAGTGAATATTAAAATATATGACCTAAATAGGGTTATTGCATAGTATTTTTTGACTAGAGAATTTGGAACCCTCTTTAGTGATGTTATGGTGGTAAGATATCCCTTGGTTAGATAAAATGCATCTATATTAGTCATGACCGTAAATATCTAATGTATTAACATTTAGAAGTGTAAGTAGGATTTATCTTCCTGAGATAGGATTGATTAATAGGTCAAGTACATTTTCCTTTATATACATTCTGGTGAACATGACGTGAATCAAACCCTTATAGATTTTATTTCATGATTTATTTTTTTCATCATATTATATATTTTTATTTTTATAGTACTGTATCAAACCTATTGGTATAGTTCTAACAATGTATGTTTAGGTTTAACACATGATTGCCCCAAAATGAATCTGTTATATCTATGCAAGTGTTATCTAAATATGGGTGACTAGATTTATTAGCTTGGCATAGTTTTCTTCTATAGTTATAGTATTGCATACATATTTGAACCAATTGACTCTATTTATAGTTCTCATTTTTTAGCATGCAAGGTTGAAAACATAGTTAAACCAGTCGACTTTGTTCACAACTTATTTTTTAGCACATAAGTTTTGCAAACTCTTTCAATCCAGTTGACTTTGTTATTAGAATTTTTTAATCAACACTTGATCATCACATCATAAAATTTTGAAATATAAACATATTAAATCCCACCAATGTTTATTCTTACCTTATTTATCATATTAGTCTTTCTTTTTTAGCATTATGTTTCACAAATTTGGTGTCTATAAAATTGTATCACTACATCCAAATGGGTTGACTAGCTTGACATAGTTTTGTAGCCTATTTTCTATTTCAAAGACATATTTTACCTATTCAACTCCATTCTTATACATATTTATTAGATAGAATATTATCAGTCTAGTCAAATCTACTCTACATTATTTTCATATAGTATTACCTGAATTGATTATGTACTCTTTAAAATCAATGAATTAACCTCTTTTTTATAATAATTAATTCACCTTTGATTTTAGTTACTTGCATGCTTAAAGTAAAAAACATAGATTAACTATGTGGTTTTTCAATTTATCAATTTAGTCACACTATTTTTCTCTTTTACACACACTTCTAAATCACTTCACACTAAAAAACATTAAACATTTATCTTCCCAAGGACCACCTATTAACACCCAAACTACACCCTAGGAGGAGGTTATTTAGGCCTACCTCCAATTTTGGAGTGACATGGGAACCCCAAGGCTATGGGTGACCTATGGTTGGGCCAAACCTATAGATTATGGGGCAATCTCTCCTAGTGCATCCATTTAGTTTAAATCACTAATACTTTCTGATTATTGGGGTGAAAATGGATAGAGAGATGCATAAAAGGAAACCTAATCTAAAATGAGGTGATGTACCAATAGGATTATCCACTTTATTTGACCTTAAACAACACTAATGAACTAGAAAAACAACTAAAATACTATCTCTAAGAGATCTTATACAACAATGTTTCATATGGAGGATTTTTTAGGTGGTTAAAATAGTAGGACCATGAAAGGGAGGTTTGATCCTATACACTTACCAATCAGATTCCATTCTAAGCTCAATCACCAACACCTTTTGCACATGATGTTACCTGCATAGAACACCTATTAACATCTAGGTGAGATAAAGACCTATAAAGGGAAAGAAACTTGCCACATATCAATAAGAAAATAACACACTATATACTAACATGAAGATCTAGAATAGTCTATTTATCAATTCAAGAGGTCTACAAGATACAAATATAGGTAGAGTTTATTCATACCTAGGTGAGGGATGGATACAATGGCCTTAAGGCATCAATTTATAGAACAATGACAAAGAGAGAGAAGATAATGTGGCATGGGAAGATGAAGAGGTAATGAATGACCACAATGATTCCATCATCAGTTACAAGTAGCTAGAATAGTCCATATGCTCCCTCCATGTGCTACCTTTAGCCATTTAATGTTTTTCAAGGAGTTGTTATGAATTGAAATGGGGTGGTGGAGGTTAATTTATCCTTATTTGACCTTACTCAAAGCATGAAAGCACAAAAATCTAGTCAATCATACTATTGTCATGATAATTATAATAAATTAAAGTGATTTAATTAAGCCACCATGAGTTATTAAGCAACCCATCCTTCTCCTTGCATGTTAAATAGGCTAAGAAACTACCTATCCTATATTATTTACATAATGTGTGTACTTTCTTCCTTTAATGCGCTAGTTACTAGGGTTTAATGACCTTACATGACCCAATCAGTAGCCTCTTATGCTAACCTACACCTTTTCTTGTTGACCAAGTAGGCCATACTTAGGCAATTAGGCCTAGTGGATTAGTGTTAGGTGCTTGATGGCCATGAAACATGAATAGAACATATATAATAGGTAAATTAGCATGATTTAGGTTTGAATAATTATTCTAAACCATTATTTAAGCCTTCTAAGTATTTCACGCCTATAATTCTACCTAAATTAGGTGACTAGATGACCTTTTAAGAGCTTTTTTGGACTACCTATTTGGTGCGAACCTATAGGAGTGTTTCCAAGGAAACTTGTGAGTATTTGGTGATCTAGAGAGGTTAAATAAACCTCAAAATACCTTCCCCAATGATTTTAAACTTATAAAACAACCCTAAACCTTATTTTGTACTCAAAACCTTGCACAAGTATCATTTTGGATAGGTTCATACAACAGTCTATATAATCCAGTGTCATAGATGAGATCCCCTCTAAGTTTACTATGTGATCCAAGTGTCTTCAAGACAAATTTATGGTATTTTAGTGTAAATATATCAAGTTTTCTCCAATCGGGTATGACTTACTATTTAAATAAGGTTTTAGAGGTCCACCATCTTAACAATGGTTTATAGAGTACGAATATCCAAACCTAAAATTATTTCCATGATAATTTATCCCACATAACCATTCAATATATTTAAAATATTTTGGTCCCATGCATCTTTTATGGTGAGTACTAAGTGCAAGTTGGTAGACCTCCATTTCTTTGCAAGATTTCTAAGCCTAGTTGTAGTCTTAGTGATGATTCATAAAGATGGAATCCTTAATATAACTCTTCCTTCCATGTATTTTGAGGTCATATGGGTTTCCATATTCACCTAATATAATTTATTCTAAGTCCCAATGCCTGGTGAGATATGAGAATTGAAATGATGGTTCGAGATGGTAGACTAGGTGTAGTATAATTTGAACTAGGAGTTGAGACTAGATTTGAAACTTTATTATATTTTATTATCTAAAAAAACTTTCATAGGACCTGAATAATCATAACACATCTCTCCATATCATTCAATCTAATTGGGGAGTTTTGATATGCCACAAGATAAAGGATGGGGTCTTGGTGCCTTAAGGATGCTTCAAGCCTTATAAGTCTAATATTGAGTTTGAGCTTCCTATAAGTAGTTTGGTGTTCTTATAATAATCATATCACATTTATCTATTTTATTTTATCCTTTTTAAAATATCTCCAAATTCCTAAACTCCATCTTAATATCCTTCTCTCATGTAAGCCTACCTGGAGTGCCATTACTGCCAAACCTGAGTGTTGGTGACCTAAATATCCTTTTCTACCATTTAATAGTACTAATGGAGTTTGAAAACCATGTAAAATGTTCTTAGGTGATGGAAAAATCTTTGGTATCATGGCTCAGCTTCAACCTTATCTTCTACATACCCTTATACTCTTGCAATCAGGCCTAGAGTTTATGAGCAACTAGGCTTATGTAGCCCTAAGGCTCAGTTTCAATGACTCCCTTGTTATTTTGAGGATTTTATCCTATTGAAAACCTAGTGATGGGATTCACACTGATTTCTCTTATGGTTTCAAGACATTTAAACAACCCTAAAACACATATAGTCTTCAATTTTCATGATCTTGCCTGTACATATCAGTGTTAGGCCTAATAGGCCTAAAAGGCCATAAATATATATTTTAAATAATTAAAATGGACTAAAGGATCAAAAAAATATTGTTATATTTATTAAATAATATAATATTTTTTTCCTTTTCCTTACACTTCACCCTTTTTTAGACTTCAACACACTTTAGTCTCCTTCTCATGACCCTACCTGCAGGTGGCAAAATAGGTTTGTCTAAACTTGTTTGACACATTGAGACTCCCCTTTTAAATATGAAAATAATGAGGTGTAAGAAATTTTTTTTACATAAAATCCTATAATCAATCACCTAAACCATTTCCCACTCAACTTTGTAGTCACAATCCTACCTTCTTATAACTAGCCTATGATCATGACTATGTAAGCCCATTCGAAGGATGAACTCCTTTGACTAGAATACTTCTCCCATTTGTCAATAATAATCAAAATTTTCATGTGTTTTTAATTCATATTTCACTTCATATTCTTGAATAAAATATGACTCCTTTATCTAACTTTCCCTATTTCAACAATCAGGGATGTAGATGGTGGTTTTTAGGTCTTTTTGGCTATAGATGCTTCACTTGAGAGGTGACTTAATGTTTACTTGTTACCTTGGATGACATAAAAATGTTTGTGACAATTTTATAATTATTATAACTCTATAAATCATTATTAACCTCATAAAACATCAGTTTTTTACTTACCATGTAGTCACAAGCTTGTGTGCACTCAGTGGGATTTGATTGAGCTTATCTCCTTTCGAAGTGAGTTTGGTGTATTTGGTCTCTGTCTAACCTTGATTACTCTATCAAATAATTATTATTTTGTCCTTATGATTCCTCTTGTGTTATAAATGTCTCCAATATTCCATCCCATTAGTCAAAAATCTATCAAGGTCTCTTGAATGTGACAACACAACCCTATGTGTGCAAGCCTTGACTAAGTTGTCTTCGTAGGAATATTTGATGTGTTTTTATATATCTAACCCTAATATTTTCACATCCCACACCATTTATATATTCATATTAATATTTAATGTTTTTCAAAACCTTCAACACCTCATCTAATAATCAATGCTCTATATACTTGGTTTGCATAATAGGCTTGTAGTGACTATTTGAGGTCTTGTCTCTTAAAGGCTTTAGGAGTGGGAATGGGTAATGAGTGTAGGGAAGTGAGGATTATGAGGGTATAATTATATGTAATTACCATATCATGAAGTACATTTATGTCTTTCAAATTGATGCTAATGGTTCCTTATAGCCCTTATTCATATTGTAAGGGATAAAACATTATACACATGGCAATCACACTGGCGTAAGACTTGAAGGATATAATTGACCATATGGTGGATAAATTGATTTTGGGATGTATAGGATGATTAAATAGATTTAATGAAACCATAATTCAACCAAAACTTCCATTCTTATGCACTAAAAAATCTAAAACATGGAAAAACTCTATCTGTAGTCTACAAAAGTGAAAACATGAAGATTTATTTTCTCCCACACCCTCAAATATGTGAACCAAGGTGGGTAATACCATGAAAGGACCATGAATACCTTTGAAACACACATAAAAACATGAATTTATAAAATCATTTCAATAATGTACCCAAATTGATGCAATTTTAACCCCTACATAGATGAAGGAGATAACTTAACTACCCAGATTCTTAGCCATTGTTCATAAAGCATGGGCCATGAATATATAGACCAATGAAAATAATGGGAAGGTTGTGAGACCACCTTATATCCAAAGTCTCATATCCTCACTTTCTCTCTCCTATACTAATTAAAAAAAATGTGAAAGCTTTTTTGAGATACTAAAAAGGATGATGGGAAGATAGAAAGGGTTTTTGGTTTTTATAACCTTTAAAGTTATCAATTTATTCACACTATGCTTACACTAATTCCCATCTACAAATTTTTGACTTATTCTAACCTTGACATGTCCATACAGGTTCGTATAAGCTTGAAACTCTTGCAAAATAGCTTATTTTCTACATTTTCTCAAGTTTCAAACCTTGGGATAGCATTGGTGAGAAGGAGGGGTGAAAATGGAAGTAAAAAAACATTTCAAAATAAGTGATGTAGATAGGGAAGCTGAAAGGTCATGGTTTCCCATGGTGGGGCTCATTTGGTGAGTAGGAAGTGGGTTTGACCTCTAAAACGGACCTCCTTGAGTAGGAAACCCCTTGTTATGGTTTCATGATGGAAATAAGACTCTTTCTAGGACCATTTTAATACAATGAGGCACATAAATACCCTTTTCCCAAAGTTTTATCATGCAATCTGACTCAAATGAGATGTTTGAGGACCATTTGACAACTTGAAAGGATAATCAAGGTTTGAGATAGATTTGAATAAATAGACCATAGAGAATGATCTTGAACACAACATAGTCCTCTCATTAAAACCCAAACATAATTTAGACACTGTTTACATTGCTATCAAGGTCTTTCTCAGAATAAATGGCTTGAAATAAGCCTAAATGTAATGAGAACTAGCAACCTTAAATTTATCAAATTACCTTAACCTCTGCTATAGATCCTTAACTTTGTCAAAAAGGGAAAATACTACTCTCTAGGATTCATGATACATTGAAACCATTAAAATCACTTCAAGGACCATCATGATGATTTAACACATCCTCTAAAGTCCCAAAATAGCTATGACATGATGGCTTCACAAGTAGGCTCTAGCACATACCATGACACCTCTAACAATGCTAAAATGGCTTTCAAGAAGTATTTATAAGACATCTCAATGCATGGAGATCACATATATATGCTTGGGTGGGTGTCATGGGAATGTTTTTGATTTTAGGGGTTGAATTTGGCTTGGGAGGCCAAATTTTCAACATCTTTGGCAACTCACAGGGGGTGATTAGCCTACTAGTCAAGAGAACACACTAACTCTCCATGGTAGTTGTTGGATGAATATTTTGTCGGCTAGCTAACTGTGACCAAAATAGTTCCTATCACCATAGCATAGGGAGATTGGTCATCCAATGTTGTATGTTTACCACATCCAAAGGGGAAAAATCTCTCATCTCATCAATGGGAGGTTCCTTATTAAATATGTGTAGGATACATACTATATATATAAGTAGAAAGTAAGACATAGGGGTGGAATGAACCATCCATCTCTCTTTTTTTAGAGATGATGCTAACAAACAAAGGAGAAATCCTAGGTGATTGGTGAAGGCACTTCTCTTCTTTCAAAAGTAACATTCAACCAAGAGCCAGATCCCTTTTTAGATAGTAGAAATCTTGGTGAAGTGAAAGAAGGCACTTCTCTTCTTTCAGAAGTGCTTGTTCTTACAAACAGCAAGACTCTTTCTAGTAACAAGTGACTGGTAACTGGGTCCAAAGTAACTAGCAATTGAAGATGTAGCTCAAAGTCTCCACCTTGACTACCCTAGAGTGAGGTATGAATAACAATGGGGGCACAAAGTCATCCCAAGGTCCTTTACATAGATATAGAAAATAAAAACACACACTGAAAACAATTATGTCAGCACAAAGTCTGAAAGTAACTGGTTTCAAAACACCTTCCTTATCACTTCCACTAGCTTTACTTGTTAAATTAAATAAACAAGAACACATTCAGAAGATATACATAAGAACATTCTCCTAAAATGATACAAGCTATATATCACAAAGTTTGCGAATCACTTGCTTTCTCATCCAGATAAAATAATATGAAATACAATCTGAGCTCAAAGTCTCAGTATTCACCTTTAAATTTGGGTAGAGTTTTGCTTCTATATTCAGGAAGATCTCCTTAAAACAATAAAAGAGATTACAATATATAGGCACCAAGCAAGGCTTGGTGCTCTCTATGGCTCCTGTTAGGGATCAAGCTTCAGATGACAACTTGGAATAGCTGAGGGGAGTAGAAACTAGTATCTCCAGTGCCTTGAAGTATGCCATTGGGCTATGGAGTCATGCTACCCAAAAAGAAAGGCTCCAAAAAATGAAAATGAAAATCACAAAATAGAACTAAAGACTATAGATATACATATGTACAGATGATCTTATCTGATGCCTCAAGATTTGAAGCACTTCAAATGCCACCCACTATGAGATAGTGAAAATGGTGTGCCATCTTGATAAACCAGCAGGAAACCATTTTGTCCCCAAAAATGATGATAGGTGAATGGAACTCTCCACCAAGAAACCAATTTTTTGCATCTTCCTCTTGGCTCTTTCTTCTTCTTGCCCCATGGCAGGACGTGGTCTTCAAATTGAAAACCAAAAATCCTTGCTCTCTTGGTGAAGAGTTCCTTTTGCTAACTTTGGAGTATAGTAGTATGGTCCACCACCATAGCTTGCTATTATACTAGTCCAATCTAGCACATGCTTTGATTGTCAGTATCAAACTCCTAAAAAACCATCAACTCAGCATCTCCTTTGGTGTGAAGGAGTTTGATCTCTTCATCCTGAGCAGTCTTCAATCCAAGTAACAGAGATTTGAATCTAACATGAGTGGAAGAATTGATGCCATAAAATTCCAAGATCCAAGCATCATCAAAAGCTGATCTTCTATCAGATTTCTCTTCATGGGAGATGGAAGATCCTTCTTGATTTGTACTGCACCCTACCAATTTTTTTGATGCCTTGTTTGGATGAAATCCTAGATTGCCAGCTACCATAATTTCATCAATTGGGACATGAGCATCCTCTATGGTCAAGAAGTAATTACCCTTGCCTGAAGGCTCAAACAAAATTTGAGTAGTAGGGGCTGACATTTGGGTAACCACAATCTTTTCCTCAAACAGGTTTGCACCTGGTTCTCCACCAATGTTTAATTACTTAGGATTGGCTTGCAGGGATTCAAACTCAGTCATTTAAATTTTGGATTTCTTAACATGATCACTCATGGAAAATGACTGAGATGGACTTGGAATAGAGGATGGGAGTTCATCCTTTTGGTTTTTGGGAGGGGGAGGACTGATCTGCAAATTTGAAGTAGAAGGTGCAGAGATGTTTGATGTACTTACTTCTTTGACAATCACTGGGTCCTTTGACTAAAACGGAAGAGGGGTTCTCTGCTAAGTAATTGAGATTGTTGGTTGAGGTCACTCCTCTATCTTCTCTTTGTCAGCCTGCTAGGCTGACTGATTCTCAGACCTGGTGAATACTGCGTATGATCCTTCAACTGCTTCACCTTCACTTCTAGGTTCATCCTAGTAATTCAAGAAACCAATGTGGGAGTCACCATCTGATTCTTCTTGATCCTCCATGAAGAGATCAACGTCATTTTCTTGCTCAAACTCAGGTTGGAAAGAGAAAGCATGTTTTATTTCTAGATATCCAACTGATGAGTTGGTTGGAGGTGCTTCAAGGATAAGGTTCCTCTATGGGGGAGGAAGATGATTTGGTTGCCCTTGATTCCTAGAGGCATTGCCTTGATATGGTTGATTCTGAAATGCCCTCCTTGGCATATCTTGATTAGGAGGAGCAGACACACTTTGGGCCATTTTTCTTTTCAAGGCTAGTAGTTCATTTGTTAGCTTTTGCACCATTTAATTAGTGATGGTTGAAGGTGGATACTCAGAAGATGAAGAGGATTTACCTCTATTAAGATCTCTCCTTATCTTTCCTACCAAGATAAGGTCATCTTCTATCTCAGTAGCCAAGTCTTGAGTAGAAACAAGGTCTATGTGTCTAGCCCATCTCAACAAGAAACTCACTTCAGGCAGCTATGAGTTGATGAAGAAACACTTGAGATTCTGAGGTGTCAGCTAGGCGATCATGGGAATCCTATGCCTCAGCTTGTCAAACTTGGCAATGAAGTCCCTCATAGGTTCATGGGGATCCTTCTTCATCTATGTGAGTTGGGATAGCAAGGCATGTGCATCTTTTATAGGATTGAACCTTGCTTCGAACTTGGTTTTAAGTGTGTCCCAGTCAGTCACTGATCCAACTTACAGATGGTAGAACCAGTCTGCAGCAACACCTTGTAGGGTCTCCACAAAAATCTTGACTACCACATCTTCAAATTCCACCCCTATCACACCACACGCTATGCTAAAGGCTACAATGTGTTCATCAGGGTGAACTCTCCCATCTCTAAAGAATTTGGGGAAGTTCTTTCTTGAGCTGCATGGAAGTTCATGTAGAGGTGGAGTCAAGTTGAGTGGGCCAAATGAGTTACCCCAGGGGCCTTGAACTGCCATGATTTAATTATGAAAAATAGGGACAACAAATTTGGCTAGAGTGGCTAGATTGTAGAACAAAAATTGAAAAGAACTGGCCTTACTTCAGCTTGAGGCTTCAAACTGTGCACTCTTTCCCAATAGATCTAGTTTTGCAGACCAAATAAAATAATGGAGATGGAGGAAAATGGTAAGGCTATAAATAGATAATGGGTAAGACACAAAATAGAGTCGCCATAGTGTATAATGGATAAGGTTAGGGACTGCTTCAATCTGAAACTTGAGGCTTCAGACTGCACATTCATCCCCAACGGAGTCACCAAAAATTGTTGGGTGAATATTTTGTTGGCCAACTAACTGGTGACCAAAATAGTTCCTATCACCACAGCATAGGGATATTGGTCATCCAATGTTGCAGGTTTACCATATCCAAAGGAGACAAATCTCTCCTCTCATCAAGGGGAGGTTCTATTAGTGTAGGTTTTTATTTTTCCCTATTATTTAATTAGGGAAATTATATTTGTGCATACATGGAGTTTTCCTACATTCGTGGGATAGGCTAGCTTATGTGGAGATGTGTGTCATAGATGTGTCATAGGTGTCATAAGAATGTCATAAGTAACTCCTTTATGGGAGTTACTTCTCTATTCTTAGCACCTTGTCACCACCTTTCATGGAGGAGTTACAGTCTATTCTTGGGGTGCCTTGACCACCTTTTGTGGAGGAGTTACTTAAGTGCTCTCCTATATGTATTCTTCACTTTGGCCATCTCATGTTAATCAGATATTGGGTTTTCTCCTATTTTGTGTTGTGTAATTTATCTTCTTGTATAATTTCAAATTGCTTTAGCATCTATGTGGTGTGCATTTGCTTCATCTCGTGTGATCATGTCTCCATTGCATTCACATTATCCAAATTGTGGAAACAACTCCGATATGGTATCAGAGCCACCTCAGTAATCATGTGTCTAGTTATGCTAGTAGTTTATTCTAAAATTCTTACTTTGCTTTCTTAGTATTTTTTTGTTTAACTCTTTTTCATTTGAGAGTTTTGGTCGAGTTTCTTGAAAACTCATGCAAATCCATACAAAAACTTGTTAAAAAAATTACTTCTGAGTTAAAATTTGCCAAGACATCTTGTATAGATCTGTTGTGGCTTCAGCAAAGGTAGTAGGATTTATTTTTTGTTGGTCATTCTACAGGAAAAAAAATCTCTGCACATCTAGTTTCTATTCTTGGATGTCATTTTCAGCTTGGGGCAGCTCTCTAGGAAGCACATCTACATGTGGAGGACCATGTGGAGCATCTGGTAGGATGAGGTGTGTGTGGAGTAGGACTATAGTAGGGCACAGTGGCACTATACAGTGTCAATCATGAGGAAAGGGTTGAGGACTACTAGTCCAGGCACTGCCCACTCACAAATGGTAACTTTGTGAAGCACGTGCTCTCCAACAGTGGCAATCTATTGTGCTCGAAGGCCACGTTGGACACTTATTTGTTCAGGCTTTGCTGAATTGGTAGCCAATGCCAAGTCAAAGCCTCAAATAGGCTGATTTACCCCTCTGAATCCAAGTTATATGATATTGCGCTCACTACAGATGCACTGAAGAATCACACCTCAGGCACCGAGTTCAGACCTTTTTGGTTTCCAACGCCCATGTGGTGGGCCCACCCTCTCTTGTTGTTAAACTGGTAATTCTTATTTTTTCTAATAATTATTTTGATATTCATAAATTAGTAATTTGATTTTTTGAATTAAAGTCAAATTGGAAATTAGCATTAAAAAAAAGCAGTTTAAAGTTTTTCAAAACTTGTATCTTCGACCTACGAAGGCAAAGGGTGAGGCCCAGGTTGGAAAGAGGCCAATTCCCCCTCACAAATACCTCCTTTGGATTCCTCACTCTGTGCCAAATCCAATGAGTGGTTGGAAGGCCACTTTCTCTCTCAACACAAGCATCTTTTTAATGTTTTAGTGATATTTTTTTGCAAAAACACTAGTTTATGAGAAATTGAATCTTTAATATCTTGCAAATGGTAGCTCAGATTTGGGTGCCCTTTTTTTGTAAAAGTGTTTGTAATCAAATTCTCCATAGTGTAGTCTTGTTATTTTTCAAAAACACACTACTTTATAAAGTGCCAAAAATTTGGGTCTCTCGGGACGCATTTTTGGCTAAGTCTGACGTCTTGTTTGCTTAAAGTCTTGCACTGATTGATCTAAGATGCATTCTCGGCTAATCCCAACATATTTTGAGTGTGCACTTGCATATTTGGGGGGGATCAACATTTTTTTTGGGGGGGGGGGGGGGTGTGATTGCTTTTCAGCACTTACATTTTTTGCTTTCATTCTCCTTTTTACATAATTTCACAACTTGCAATCAACACAACTTCACCTAAATTCAGCTTAAAATGGATTCTTTTCAACTTAAACCCCTAACACCCTTCAGCTATCATGAATGAAAGGTTAAAATGTCAATCATTCTTAGAAGCAAAGGGTTGTATAGGATCACCATGGGTACTGAAGTAGAACCTATCACTGATGCTAAAAAGGTCAAGTGGTACAACTGTAGTGATGAAGCCTATGGATTACTGAGCTTGTTCATGTCTCCACAACATCTCTTCTATTTAGAAACCTCCAAGACTCCCAAAGACATATGGGACACCCTAGAAACTTTATTTGGGAAGCTTGATGAGATGAGAGGTCATGAGCTCGAAAATGAGCTCATAAGTCTAAGTCCTAGCAACTTTGACACCCTACAGGACTTCTTCACTAAGTTTAAGGCCCTTAGATTGCAATTGAAAGAATGTGGGATAGAGAAGAAAGATGATCAAATCATCCTTTCTATTCTCACAAAGTTAGGTCCAAACTATTCAGTCTTTGTCTCCACTTTCCATGCCACAAAAAGTGCCCTTGGCACTACATGGAAAATGCCTTCTTTGGATTCATTCATTGCTGATTTGACTAGGGAGAAAGATAAGCTAATTCAAATGGGCACAATGAAGTCTACTCAACCCCAATATTTGATATCTAGAAATGGTAAGGATAAGACTTCAACAAAGGAGAAGAAGAAAAAGAACAAGGACCAGGAAAAGAAGAAAGAAAACAACAATCCTGCCAAAAACAACACTGAGTCTTCCTCCTCCAATGCTAAACCTAAGAAGGAGAAGGTTAAGTGTGCCTATTGTAAAAAGATAGGGCATGATGAACACAAATGCATGAAGAAACAAATAGATCACCTAACTCATCTTCTAGAGAAGCACAACATAGGTGTTCTTGAGTCCATCAAGCATAATTCATCTACCCAAGATTCTACTAAGGCAAAAGACAAGAGTAAGGAGAAAGAAAAGGGCAAGGCCCTTGTAGAAACTGTAGTTTCTACAACATCATGGGTCATTGATTCGGTTTCTTCTCACCACATGGGCTCTTCACTAGTTGATTTTTCATCTTTAGAGTCTTATAGCATGACTTCAATTAGTTTGGGTGATGACACATCAGTTTCTATTGCAGGGAGAGAGTCAATTGAAATGGAAAGAGGAACATTCAATAATGTTATAAGTGTTCCTTCTCTTTCAACCAATCTCCTATCAGTGTACCAAATCACTCACATTGGTCAGGGCATGAGAGTTGAGTTTTCACCAGATTTAGTGGCTATCAGGGAATTACATAGTGATACTATAGTGGCAGTGGGTAGGGTAGATCACCAAGCAAGGTTATACACCTTCTCACATTTTGCACCAGATTCTTCTCCAACAACATTGCTGACTCATTTAGATGGAGTTAGCAAATTATGGCATGAGCGGTTTAGCCACCTTAACTATAGCTACCTTGAGTAACTTTGCAAACATGACATGGTCATTAGCTTGCCTCGTGTCCAATTCTCAAAATGACTTTGCGAGGGGTGCTCCCTTATGAAGCATCCCAAAGCAAAATTTGACAAAGGCAAAGCTTGGAGGGCTTCACAACCTTTGGAGTTAGTCCACAGTGATGTATCGGGACCCTTTCCCAAACCATTTTTCACAAGGGCCAAGTACATCCTCACTTTTATTGATGATTTCTCTAGGTACACATGGATATATTTTCTCAAACAAAAATCTAAAGTGTTTGAAAATTTTCTAGACTTCAAGGCTCTTGTTGAGAAATAGAGTGATAAATCCATCAAGGTTCTTCAAACTGATAATGGAGGGGAGTATGTTAGCATCAGGTTTGAGTAGTTTTGCACCATAGAGGGGATTGATTTGTAGCACACAGTCACTTAGAGTCCTTCACAAAATGGGGTTACATAATGCAAAAATAGGTTCTTAAAAGAGATGGGTAGCTGTATGATTCACTCCAAATCCTTAGCACCATAGTAATGGGCCGAAGCCATCAATTGTGCTTGATAAATTCAAAATAGGGTTCCTCATAAAGCTTTGAAAGGGATAACACCCTTTGAAGCTTAGCATAAAAGGAAACTTGATGTTGAGCACCTTAGGGTTTTTAGATCCCTAGCCATGGTCCACATTCCAAAGAAGAAATGCAAAGCTACAGAATGTCAGTCCAAGCCTTGCATCTTTGTAGGATATCTAGATGGTATTAAGGGGTATCACCTTCTAGATCTAGTCACTCATGAGTTGTTCATCAAGAGAAGTGTTCATTTTCAAGAGATTCCTAGAGACTTAACACTTGACACTTCTTCTCCCTCATCGGATCTACTTCTTCATGATGATTCCTCATCAAATTCAAATCAGCCACAGCAGGTTCTCGAGCCAGAGACATCTTCTTCTTCTTTGATTTTAGATAGTGAGGACAGTGATGCAGATTCATCCACCTCTAGTCAGTCAGAGGATGAGGAGTTAGCACCTGACTCACCCACTTTTGGGCCACTTTGGGCCAGATAGACACTTGAGAGTGCTGGCACTTGGGCAAGAGATCTCACAGATGATAGACGTACTAGGGGGATTTTCATAGAGATCCACATGCCTTTTTTGCTTCAGTTTCAGATCCACAGACTTTTCAAGAGGCATCAGGGGTACCTAAGTGGGATAATGCTATGGAAGAAGAATATTCTTCCTTAATCAAAAATCACACTTGGGACTTGACTTCACTTCTTAAGGGAAGAAAGATGGTTCGATGTAGGTGGATATATCAGACCAAGTTTGCAGTAGATATGTTAGTTGATAAGTATAAGGCACAACTGGTCACTAAGGGTTTCTCACAGGTGGCAGGCATTGACTACTCAGAGACCTTTGCACCTGTTGTAAAGATGACTTCTATCTGACTCACCTTGGCTATTGCCACAATACATGGATGGGATGTGCACCAGATGGATGTGAAGAGTGCATTTCTCCACGGAGACCTAGAGGAGGAGATCTACATGGAGCAACCGCCAGGATTTGTTCAGGATTCTTCCTTAGTATGAAAACTTAGGAGATCTATCTATGGCCTCAAACAAGCCCCTTAGGCTTGGTATGCCAAGCTGGATTCCTTCTTTCTCATAGCGGGTTTCACTAGGTGCCATTCTGATCCCAATGTCTACTTGCGGCAGGATGATTTGCTCCTAATTTTGGTTCTATATGTTGATGACCTTTTGATCACTGAGAGTTCTTCATCAGCTATTGTAGTGGTGAATGTCAGGATCTTGCTCCAACAATAGAGCACATATGATTACTTCTTGTATTAGCAACTAAACATGGAATCTAACCAGAATCAATAAGTAACTAGAAATATGAAACAACACAGGAATATGAGAGACAATACACAATTGTATTAATAATCACTCAGAAGAATATATAATAATGAAGATGCCACTTCTTCTTCCACCTCAAAGGCTCGCCACACCTCAAGACCTTCTTCCCTCTCTTTCTCGGTCCCAACAATCAACTCTAATACAGAATTGATGTTCACCTTTCCAACTAGTCAGTAACACGCTGCCAGTACACCAAGTACACAATCGTACTCCAAGCAAATCTCCTGCTCTCTACTGCTACCTACAAATCACTAGACCTTACTCACCATTGTAGATCTCCAAAAGAAGCCATGCTAATTTTCTAACTAAGATCATACAAACATGAAGAACCCTTCTAATTATCCAAACTAGTACCCACCTTGGTACTGTGGCACTAGGAGGAACACACCATTGCCCTCCTCTCTCAGAAGGATCTTATTTCTCTCTTACTCTCTAGTTACAAGTTTACAATACAGCCCATGAGTCCATATATAGATCTCATGCTTACAATAATTAGACTATCTTAATTTCAATAATTAGACACACAACTCAAGACTATGATTGGCCTTTAACATGCAAACTAACAGTTCAAAAATAGACTCTCCAGAATCAACATGCAAACTGCATGTTCACGTACAAGCTACCGACATCGGCTCCTCCATGACCGATGTCAGCCGACTGGTGACTAATGTCAGTTGCTTCTTCACTACTATCTGACTGATGTCGGCTGATCAGACCGACATCGGTTGCCTTACAACTCATTCTACAACTCTCCGCAACCTATGCAAGCTCTGTGACTTCTCCTATTTACATCCTGGTGAAGCTTTTAGCTCCACAACCTAACAGTGAAGGCATCTCTCTAGGATAGATTTGACATGACAGACTTGGGTTTGTTGCACTACTTCCTTGGCATCAAGATCTCACAGTCAGATTTAAGGATTTCTCTTGCACAACCTAAGTATGCTCTTGATTTATTAGCTCAGTTTCACATGGTTGATTGCAAGCCATCTCTGAGTCCCTTCTATCAAGAGTCAAGCTTGAGGCTGATTATTCTTCACCATTGGTTGATGCCACTTGATATCGATAACTTGTTGGTAGTCTCATCTACTTGACTCACATTAGGCCCGACATATCATATACAATGGGACTTGTCTCTAGATTTATGCAGGAACCTCATGAGCTGCATTAGAAAGTAGCTAAGAGGATCTTACATTACATATAGTGTTCATAGAGATATAGGATTCATTACAAATTTGGCATAGAGGTTGACTTGGTTGGATATACACATTTAGACTGGGCTAGCGATTCACAGACTCACAAGTCCACTTCTAGTTACAGTTTCTCTCTAGGTTCTAGTCATATCAGTTGGTCTAGCAAGAAGTAGAATGCTATTGTAATATCATCCATAGAGGTAGAGTACAAGTGAGTTATTAATGCAACTACTGAGGCTATTTGGCTTCAGGGGATTCTTTCTGAGTTTGGCATTCCTATTAGGCAGCCCACCATCATTTATTGTGATAACCAGAGTACCATTCAGATTTGTAGGAATTTGGTTTAGCACCAGTGGACCAAGCACATAGATATTCACATGTATTTCATTCAGGATCTTATTCATAGTCAGGTCATTGACTTGATATTTTGCTAGTCTTCAGAATAGGTTACAAACATCTTCACCAAACCTTTCACTGAGAGCAAGTTTATTCATATATGAGCTCTTCTTGGTGTGCGGTCTACATTTACAGTAGCATCATCTTTAGGGGGCCTTCTAGCCTCTTCATTTCTTTTATGTCTCTCTTTTGGGGGGGATTTTTTTCCTATGGGTTTTCTCCTTTTCTCTATCTTATGAGAGATTGCATTTGTACATGGGTACCTCATCAAGCCTAGTTATCGGGACCCATTTTATATTTCCACACTGCCCACCTAAGCTCTGCTTATGGGGGGTATTAGTGTAGGTTTTTATTTTTCCCTATTATTTAATTAGAGAAATTATATTTTTGCATACATGGAGTTTTCCGACATTCATGGGATAGGCTAGCTTATGTGGAGATGTGTGTCATAGATGTGTCATAGGTGTCATAAGAATGTCATAAGTAAATCCTTTATGGGAGTTACTTCTCTATTCTTAGCACCTTGTCACCACATTTCATGGAGGAGTTACAGTCTATTCTTGGGGTGCCTTGACCACATTTTGTGGAGGAGTTACTTACATGCTCTCCTATATGTATTCTTCACTTTAGCCATCTCATGTTAATCAGATATTGGATTTTCTCCTATTTTGTGTTGTGTAATTTATCTTCTTGTATAATTTCAAATTGCTTTAACATATATGTGGTTTGCACTTGCTTCATCCCATGTGATCACGTCTCCATTACATGTGGCACAATAGATTGCCATTGTTGGAGAGCACGTGCTTCAAAAAGTTACCATTTGTGAGTGGGTAGCGCCTAGACTGGTAGTCCTCAAACCTTTCCTCACACTAGATGCCGTGCAACACCACTGCGCCCTACTAAAGTCCTACTCCACACACACCTCATCCTACCAGATACTCCACATGGTCCTCCACATGCAGATATGTTTCTTGGAGAGCTGCCCCAAGCTGAAAATGGAATCTTAGAACATAAACTAGATGTGTAGAGATTTTTTTTCCTGCGGAATGACCAAAAAAAAAGAAATCATACTACCTTTTCTAAAGCCACAATAGATCTATACAAGATGTCTTGGCAAATTTTAACTCAAAAGTAATTTTTTTAACTCTATTGCATTTTAGAGTTTTGGTCGAGTTTCTTGAAAACTCATGCAAATCCATATGAAAACTTGTTAAAAAAATTACTTCTAAGTTAAAATTTTCCAAGACATCTTGTATAGATTTGTTGTAGCTTCAGTAAAGGTAGTAGGATTTCTTTTTTTTCCCTACATAATGACCAACAAAAAAGAAATCCTACTACCTTTGTTGAAGCCACAACAGATCTATACAAGATGTCTTGGAAAATTTTAACTCAGAAGTAATTTCTTTTAACAAGTTTCCGTATGGATTTGCATGAGTTTTCAAGAAACTCTACCAAAACTCTTCTATTAAATATGTGGAGGCTATATACTATATAGATAAGCAGAAAGTAAGACACAGGGGTGGAATGAACCATCCATCTCTCTTTTTTCAGAGATGATGCTAACAAACAGAGGAGAAATCATGGGTGATTGGTGAAGGCACTTCTCTTCTTTCAAAAGTAACATTTAGCCAAGAGCTAGATCCCTTCCTAGATATTAGAAATCTTGGTGAAGTGACAGAAGGCACTTCTCTTCTTTCAAAAGTGCTTGTTCTTTCAAACAGTAGGACTCTTTCTGGTAACAAGTGACTGGTAATTAGGTCCAAAGTAACCAGCAATCAAAGATGTAGCTCAAAGTCTCCACCTTGACTGACCTAGAGTGAGGTACAAAGAACAATGGGGGGAAAAAGTCATCCCAAGGTCCTTTACACAGAAACAAAAAAGAAAAACACACACTAAAAACAATTATGTCAGCACAAAGTCTAAAAGTAACTGGTTTCAAGACACCTTCCTTATCACTTCCACTAGCTCTGCTTGTTAAATTAAATAAACAAGAACACATTCAGAAGACAGACATAAGAAAAATCTCCTAAAATGATACAAGCTATATAGCACAAAGTCTTTGAATCACTTTCTTTCTCATTCAGATAAAATAATATGAAATACAATCTGAGCTCAAAGTCTCAGTAGTCGCCTTTCAATTTGGGTAGAGTTTTGCTTCTGTATTTAGGAAGATCTCCTTAAAACAATAAAAGAGATTACAATATATAAGCACCAAGCAAGTCTTGGTGCTCTCTCCCATGGGATAACCCATGCTGCAGTCAACACCTTCAATGCATTTTTAGTTCTGTCTAGAGGGACCATGCTTAGAATAGTGCATTGCCTTAATTATGGCATGTCCATTCATCTAATATGTCTCTTCCTGGGTCTAGATCTTCTAATCTGTCCCCTCTGACATCTGCGCAGCTGTCCATTTTGTCTTTACTCTAAAGGAGACTAATAGGTCGTGCCTTCAATGTTTACAAGCCAAAATATATGCTTAGTGGACTATTCCACCTACTAAAATTACTTTTGTGCAGATATTTTGGGTTTTTCCCTCTTTCTACTTTTGTCTTTTCCAACTTTGTCTCTTCCTAGAATTTAAGCTCTCAGGGCTACGTTCCCAGCTTTACTGGCTCTTTACACTCCTCTCAGTGGTTCTTCCTTTTGGCCTTGACCTTAAAGCCTTTGAATGCATTCGGGTCTGCGCTTAAACCTACAACGATCAATGGCTATTTCATTGTTGTGACTTTGACGTCTATGGGCACATCACTTTTCTCGATAATTCCTTCAGCTTTGTCATTTGATCTTTCTCGAAGGAGACTTGCCCTTTGGGGCCTTGAGAAATAGTCTACTTTGGGTCAAGAAGATCCCTCGGCAAGGGTATCTACCCTTCAGGCGGTCTTTGGATGGCCTTCGGGCTTCTTTCTTCTGGCGGGCTTTATCCTTTATTTCCTTCAGACAAAATGTCTAAAGGAATTCCTTTGGGCTATTTATCCAAAGGAAATCTTCCTTGCATTGTTCATTTTCTTGAAGGAATTCACTTTGTCTGTTTTTGCTCACTGACCTCCGCAAGGGTTTTTGGCCTTGGTTCACCGCCCTCCGCAAGGGCACTTGTTCCTTTGGATTTGGGGCAGCCCCTTGAACCTATCAATTGAACCAACTGATTGAACCAACTTTGGTTCAATCCCTTTATTTGGCTAAGTCCTTTGTCCACTTGAACCAACCATGCATTGAACTTTTGAACCATTGAACCCATTGAACCTTTGAACCAAAATGGTTCAAAGGTTCAACGGTTCAATGGTTTAAGCCTTCATCTCTTTGATAAGTGTTTTGAAGCCGTTGAACCTTGAAGTGGTTGAAATTTGAACCTTGACAAATTTTCTTAACTCTTGCTGATGATGTTGAACCTTTGAACTCATTGAACCCATTGAACCAAAATGGTTCAAGGTTCAACGGTTCAATGGTTCGATCCTTTCTTAGAAGCTTGCCGATGGACATTTTGGTTGAACCTTGTCATTAAACCAACCTTGAAATCATCTAAGTTCTAGAAACTTGTTCTTTTGATAAATTTGCTTCTTTCCTATAGAGTCCATAGAAATCAACCTGCGAAGCCCGTAGAATTTGGCCTGCAGAGTCCATAGAATCAAGCCTGCAGAGTCTGTAGATTCAAGCCTATAGAGTCCATAGATTCAAGCCTATAGAGTCCATAGATTCAAGCATATAGAGCTTTGAAAAATGAATAACTTGAATGCTCAGAACAATTTTTGAAAAGGGGAGAGAGGATTTTGTCCCTGCAAGACCAAAGATAGCTCCTATGTTGTTCCAAAAATGAGTGACATTTTTGGGGACCAACAGTAGTCATGAGCTAAATGAGATGAAAATATGAATTAGATGACCATATCAATCATATTTAGAACCTTAGAAAACCTCTCTAGGACTAAAATAATAACTTCAAAATGAAATAACACTAAAATAAATTACACCTAACACCTAAGGAAAGTAACAAGACATGACACAAAGTAATTATGCAACTACACATCAAACTTATGTATGACACACTTATTAGAAGAAAGATAATATCTTATTAGAAATAATTAACCTGAAACCAAAACATTTTCTCCTCCAAGATCAAATGAAAAATTCCTTTGATCACCATGGTATCATGGGGACAAATTATCATGTGTTGACTAGAGTCCAATTGTTCATTACATGAGAACTTCCACTTGTGTCCAGAGATGTTAGCATGTTCATAGCTTCTTAAAAGAGGAATTTGACTCTCTTGCTCCATACTTAGGTGAATAGGATGTTTAGGTGAGTCACATACCTATTCATATTAATCCCATATTTGTCTAATTTGCATGAATACTGTTAATTCTACCTCAGTCATGGGTTACTCCTGATTTTTCATGTTCACATACAGTGATTAACTTGACAACCCAGATGGTATGTCTTGGTTTTTGTCTTCATTATAATCTATCTAAGTTGGTGAATTTTCAAGGCCTTCAACCTATTTATAATTTTTCAAGCATGACTGCCACATATCACCAAGAGCTTCATGATTTACATCTTTAGCCTCATGAGGCATAGTAAAGGGCAAAGCATCTTCACTTGTTTTATGTTTAGGACTATCAACTTGAGGCATTGTTACAAAAAATATTTCAACCTTCCTTTCATCATTTTGATCATGTTCCTCTTATGTATAACACTTGACTAGATCAATATCTAAAGCATCCTTAATGTACCCCATAGTAGGTGTAAGTCCTAGAAGAGCTTCATGTTCATTATAAATGTTTATGTATTATTGCCAAAGATCATCATTATACTCTTAACATCCCATGTGATCATGATCAAGATATAATGCCTCATCCACTATTGGGACCTTATGGTCATTTACAAACTCATCTTTGTATTAAATAATAGGTCCTTCTTCTTCAATTAAATTAAAATATTCAACATGAACACCTACCTTTTCTTGAACTTTTGAAGACTCTTGAGGGCTATCTCCTTGTCTTGTAGCTGCTAAAAATTAGACAAATGCTTCACTTTCATACTCTTCAGGGTTTTCATGATAGATAGAAGTTTCCATGCCATCAAGGAGATATTCAAAGTCACCTTCTTCTTGGATAACTAGAATGTCTTCCTCTTTTAACTAATATTGCATCCAAACACTTTCTCTAAGGTCACCCTCTCTTACATTATGGAAGAATGATTCATATCTATCTTTGCCAAGAGGTGTCCTAGTGGTGATATCTTCTTCTTGATTACTTAAATCATCTTCATCATCCACCACCAAAATTTGAAATTATTCACTTATCTCCTCAATTACAAACTCCTTCTTAAGGAGTGAAATGGAAGCCCCTTAAAAGGACTCTGAAAGAGAGGTCATGTATGATTCATTTTGCTCATTTAGATTCCCACCTTTGAAAACCAACACCTCATCTTTATTTTATATATTGATTTCAATGGACCTCCATGATGAGAATGATTTGGGATTTCGAGGAAGGAGGGGTGGGAGTTGAATGGTTTCATATATATTTTTAGCTCCAACACCTAGATTTATGCTTGAGTCATCTTCCTTTCCCCATGACTTTACTACTTGAATCCAAGATGGGATTTTGGATTTAGGAGCTTCCTCAATTGTATGTGTTACCACTTGGGGCATGAATGAATGTACCTTTTAATGAGATAGCATTGATTTTTATACTACCACTGATTGAGATAGATATTTATTTGCAAGCTTAACTTGTCTATTAAGTTAAGCCTCAAAGTCAAGTCTAGTATGATTACTGATCTCCTTAAGTTTATTAGGAAGGGGGTGGCCTTGAAAATTATGATCTAGACCATGAAAATAATCTTCCTTAACACACACTCCCTCCCCTTTTTTAACTCTCTCTTGAATTATCTTCCAAGTAGGAAAATCTTAAGGGACTTGTGGTGAATTTGGAAAGTTTTGATACTCACTTACCTTAGACTCTTGAGGGATAATGGGATGCTCATAAGAGGATTAATGTGGGATGAAGAAGGGAAAATAAGGCTAATAAAATTGTATTTGTTAACCCTTATGGAATACTAGATTATCCTTTATATTTGAAACTAGACCACCTATATCCATCATATCATTGTTGATCTTTGAATGATCCTTTCTCATAAGAGATACCCTCTCTTTCTTAGCCTGATATAAAAAATATCTCATATTATTAATAAGATGCCTAGGAATTTCATGTCCATACCCTCTCTATGTGTCAATCCCCACCATGTGTCTCTCATAACCCAATAAGCTTTACTTATGGTTTGAATCGGATTGGTTTGAGACATGTCTAGGTTGAATAGAAGTATCATGTTCTTACCAAGGTTGATTATGAGGATAGGTGGGTTGCCAAGGGGGTTGATAATGCTCAAAATGGGGTTGATAATCTTGGTAGTAAAGAGGTTCATATGACTAAAGTAAGCCAGCATGTTATTGGTAGGGTTAATGTAGGATTGGTAAGGCTAATTATGGGGTTGATAGGATTCATAGGGATGCTAATAAGGAGGTATAGTATATAAATATGGATCATATGTAACCATTACACATCAAAAAATAACTAAAGAATAGAGTGGACTACCAATCAACAGGATGTTCTTACCATCAAGTGGGGACCTTTAGATGACCCTTGACATGAAACCTTGACTTCAAATCTACCACATGAGTACTTGAAGGTACCTAAAATAAACAAGCACTGCAAGTGCATGCTCTAATTTATTAAATAGTTAATACCATGTAGTTTGTAGTGTTAATAGTTTTAGTACTTGAAGGTGCCTAGAATAACTAAGTATTGCAAGTGCATGCTCTAATTTCTTGAATAGTTAATCCCATTGGGTATACTATAATTGTTAACACTCTAAACTACATATTAGAAGGAGGTTATTCAGACCTATCTCCATGTTTGGGGTAACTTGGTTATAGCCCAAGGTTATGGGTGACCTATCATTGGGATGAAAATATAGATTATTGGGATAGCTCCCCTAGTGCATCCATTTATCTCAAATCACTAAGACATATATTTTTTTATGAAAATGGATAGAGATATACATAAAAGAAAACTTAATCTAAAGGGAGGTAATGCAAAAATATGATTATCCACTCTATTTGACCTTAAACAACACTAATGAACTAGAAAAACAACTAAACTACTATCTCCAAGAGATCTTATACAGTTATGTTTCACATAGAGGCTATGTTAGGTGGATAAAACATGAGGGCCATGAAAGGGAGGTTTGATCCTAAACACTAACCAATCAGATTCCATTCCAAGATCAATCACCAATACCTTTTACAAATCATGTGACTTGCATAGAACACCTACTAGAATTTAGGTGAGATAAGGACCTACAAAGGGAGAGAACACTACCACATACCAACAAGAAAATAACACACTATATACTAACTTGAAGGATCTGTGACAATCTATTTATCAGTTCAAGAGGTCTACAAGATACAAATATAGGTAGAGTTTCATCATACCTAGGTGAGGGATAGACAAAATAGCTTTAAACCCTTAATATATATAATAATGATAAAAAAGAGGATAATTTGGAATGGGAAGATGAAAAATAGGTCATGAATGATGATAATGACTCCATAATTAGTTACAATCATCCATAACAGTCCCCATGCTCCCTTCATGCACTACCTTGAGCCATTTAATGTTCTTTAATGAGTCATTGGACATTGAGATGGAGTGGTAGAGGGTAATTTATCATTATTTGACCTTACACAAATCATTTCCATGCCCAAATATTTTCATGAATCCTCTCCTCATGATAGTTATAAGACATTAAAGTTATTTGATTAGGCCATTATGAGTTACTAAGTGACCTACCCTTCTCCTTGCATGTTGAATAGGATAAGAAATTACCTATCCTCCATGATTTTCATAAGGTGTGTAATGATTCCATTAATTCATTAGTTACTAGGGTGTAATGACCATTTATGACCCATTCAACATCCTCTCATACCAACCTACACCTTTTTTTTGACCAAGTAGGCCATACTTATGCAATTAAGCCTAGTGGCTTAGTGTTAGGTTCTTGGTGGCCATGAAACCTAAACATAACCTATAAAATAGGTAAATTAACATGATTTAGGTCTGGATAATTATTATACTCCATGAATTAAGACTTCTAAGTATTGTACAACTGTAATTCTACCTGACTTAGGTGACTAGGTCACCTCTTAATAGATTTTTTGGATTGCCTATTTAGTGTAGACCTATAGGAGTGTTTAAAGGGAAAATTATGAGTGGTTTGTGATATAAAGAGGTTAAATAAGCATAAAAATACCTTCCCTAATGATTTTAAACTTCTCAAATAACCCTACACCTTATTTTTTGCTCAAAACCTTACAAAAGTACCATTTTTCATAAGTATGTACAATAGTCCATACAGTCCAATGTCATGGATGAGATCCCCTCTGAGTTTACTAGGTGATCCAAGTGTCTCCAAGATAAATTTAGGTAATTTGAGTGTAAATATATCAAGTTATCTCTAATCAGGTATGTCTTAGGGTTTAAGTAGAGTTTTAGAGGTCCACCATCTTAACAATGATTCATAAAGTGTAAATCTCTAAACAAAAACTTATTACCATACACATTTATCCCACATGAACCTTAAAATATCATGAAAATATTTGGGTCCCATTCATATTATATGGTGAGTACTAAGTGCAAGTTGGTAGACCTCCATTTCTTTACAAGTTTTTTGACCCTAGTTGTAGTCTTAGTGATGATTCATAAAGATAAGTTCCTTAATCCAAATATTTCTTCCATTAATTTTTGAATTAATATTATTTTCCATCTTCCCTTAATATCATTGGTTCTAATTCCCTATTCTTGGTGAGATATGAGCATTGAAATGATGGATAGAGATGATAGACTAGGTGTAGTGTATTTTGAGCTAGGAGTTGAGAATAAATCTGGCATGTTCTTGTATTATCCTATCTAAAACAAATTTATTAGGACCTAAATCATAATTACACATCTCTCCATGGAATTAAATCTGATTTGGGAGGTTTGGTATTCCAAAATATAGAGGTTGGGGCCTTGAGGCATTAAGGATGCTTTAGGCCTTGCAAGCCTAATACTAATTCTGAGCCTCTCATAGGTAGTTTAGTGGCCTCATCATCATCATATAACCTTTATATATTTTATTCCATCCTTATACAACTATATCTAGCTTCTCAAACTCCATCTCACTCTCCTTCTCTCATGTAAGCCCACCTTTAATTCCATTGTTTTCAAGCCTAAGTGTTGGTAACTTGAGTAACCTTTTCTACCCTTCAACATTAGTGATGGATTTTAAAAACCAAGTAACATTATATTATGATACGGTAACACCTTTGGGATCATGTCTTATCTTCAACCTTGTCTTTTGTATACCCTTATACTCTTGCAATCAGGCCTAGGGTTTGTGAGAAACCATGCTTGGTTTCAATGCATTTCTTGTTATTTTGAGGATTTTATCCTCTTGAAAACTTGGTGATGGGTTTAAAACTAATTTATCTAGTGGTTTCAATACCCTTAAACAACCCCAAAACACATATTGTCTTCAATTTTCATGATCAAACCTATTTATATAAGTGTTAGGCCTAAAAGGCCACTTATCTCTCTTTTACCTATTTAAAATGGACTAAAGGATCCACTAAAGACTAGGATATTTATGAAATAATCCAAGAGTTTTTTCCTTATCCTTACACTTCACCCTTTTATAGACTTCAACACACTTTAGTCTCCTTCTATTATGACCCTAGCTATAGGTGGTAAAAGAGGTCTGTCTAAACTTGTTTGGCACATTGATAAGGCCCTTTGAACTATGAAAATAATGATGTGTAGGACATTTTATTTTCATATAATCCTATAATCACTCACCTAAACCATTTTCCACTCACCTTTTTAGTCACAACATTGCCTTCTTATAATTAGACTATGTTTGGCAGCCTATGATCTTAATTATGTAATCCCATTTGAAGGATGAGATTTTTATGCTAAAATACTTCTCCAATTTTTCAATAATCATCACCATTTTCATGGATTTTTTAGTCATATTTCACTTCATACTCTTTAATACAAGATGACTACTTTATCTAACCTACCTTATTTTAATAATCAGGCTTATAGATTGTGGTTCTTAGGTATTTTTGGTTGTAGGTGATTCACTTGAGAGATGACTTGATGTTTACTTGATCCCTTGGATGAAATTAATAGGTTGGTTACCCTTTTTTACTCCTTATAACCCTATGAAACATTCTTAACCTTGTCAAACATTAGTGTTTCACCTACCCTGTAGTCACAGGATTATGTGCCCTTAATGGGCTTTGACTAAGCTTGTCTCTTTTTGGAGGGAGTTTGGTGTATTTGGTATATATATTACCTTGATTCATCCATCCCATAATTATACGTATATCCTTATGAATCCTCAAGGATTTTTAATGTCTCCAATATTCCATCCCATAAGTCAACACTGCATCAAAGTCTCTTGAACTTGACAACACAACCTTATGTGTGTAAACCTTAATTGATTGTCTTATTAGGAATAGATGATGTGTTGGTATCTATCTAAACCTAATATTTTCACCTCACATACCATTTATATAATCCTATTACTATTAAATATTATTTAAAACCTTTAACACCCCATCCACCAATCAATACTCGATGCACTTAGTATGCACAATTGGCCTATAACAACTATTTAGTGGTGGGAATGGGTCCTGAGTATAGGGAAATGATTATTATGAGGGTATCAGTATATAAAATTACTATAACATGAAGTATATTTATGTCTTTCAAACTTATGTTGATTGTTCCTTACAACCCCCTATTCACACTTGCAAGGGATAAAACATTATACACATATAATTCACATTGGGGTAAGACTTGAAGGATATATTTGACCATATAGTGGCTCATATAAGGTTTGGAGGTATATAATTCTTAAATGGATCCAATAAAACCATCATTTTACCAAACACTTCCATTTTTATGCAATAAACACTCTATAACATGGAAAAACATTGTCTTTAGTTTGCAAAAGTGAAAACATGAAGAATTGTTTACTCCAACACCCTAAAAATATGTGAACCAAGGTTGGGAATACAATGAAATGACCTTGAATACCTCTATAATACACATATAAACATGAATTTTCAAAATCATTTCAAGAATGCACCAAAATCAATGTAATTTTAACCCCTACATAGATGAAGGACATAAATTAAATACCTATATTATTATTCATTATTCATAAAACATGGGACATGAATCTAGAGACAAACACCAAGAATGGGAAGGTCATGATACCTTAGATCCTCACTTTCTCTCTCCTATATGGACTGATCAAAAACTTGAAAGCTTTTCTAAGCTACCAAGGAGGAGGATGGGAAGAGAGAAACATTTTTTAGATATTCTAACCTTGAAATTCCTAGATTTATTCACATTATTATTTTAATAATTCCCCTCTACAATTTTTGACTTCTTCTGACCTTGACCTATCTGTACAGGTCTATACAAGCTTGATAATCTTATAAAACAACTTGTTTTATACATTTTATCAAGTTTCAAACCTTGGGATGTCATTAGTAGATAAGAAGAGGCAAAATGGAATTCAAACAACATTTCCAAACAAGTGGTGCATATGGGGAAGATGAAAGTTCATGGTTTCCACATGTGGGGCCCATTTGGTGAGTAGGAAGTGGGTTTGACCTCTAAAATGGACCCCCTTAAGAATGAAACACCTTATTATGGTTTTATGATGGAAATGAGACTCCTTTTGGGACCATTTTAATGAAATGGGGCTCCTAATTACCCTTTTCCCAAAGTTTTATAATGCAATCTAACTCAAATGAGATGTTTGAGGACCATTTGACAACTTGGAAGGCTAATCAAGGTTTGAGACAGATTTGAATAAATAGACCATGGAGAATGATATTAAGCACATCATTATTCCTTTAATTAGAACCCAAACATGATTTATAAACCCTTCACATTTCTAGTAAGTTCACTCTCAAAATAAATGGAATGAAATAGGCCTAAATGTAATGAGAACTAGAAACCTTAACTTTGTCAAATTACCTTAACCTTTGCTAAAGATCCTTAACTTTGTCAAATAAGTAAAATAATACTCTTTAGGCTTCATGAGACATTGACACCATTACAATCACTTAAATTACTATCATGATAGCTCAACACATCCTCTAAAGGCCCAAAACATATATGACATGATGACTTCATAAGCAAGCTCTAACACACACCATGACATTTCTAATAGTGCTAAAATGACTTTCAATATGTATTTAGAAGACATCACAATGCATGGAGATCACATGTATATGATTGGATGGGTGTCATGGGAAATTTTTTGATATTAGGGGTTGACATTTTGCGTGGGAGGCCAAATTTTCAACATCTTTGGTGACTTGAAATGGGTGACCAACCTGCTATTCAAGAGAACCCACTTACTCTCCATGGTAATCATGAACTAACTAAGATGATAATATGACTTAGATGGCCATCTCAATAAGATCTATCACCTTATCAAAACTCTTAACATATTGAACCAACAACTTCAAAAGGAAACAAAACTAAAATAAACAATACCTAATACCTAAATAACAACAACTAACACCTAAGGAAAGTAATAAGAAATGACACAAAGTAACTAAGAAACAACACACCAGACTTGTGTATGACACACTTATTAGAAGAAAGATAATAACCTATTAGAAATAACTAACCCAAAACCAAACTCCTTTCTCTTCTAGGATCAAATAAAAAGTTCCTTTGATCACCATGGTACCATGGGGGTAGATTATCATGTGTTGACTAGATTCCAATCAGATATTATTCACTGTATGAGAACTTTCACTTGTGTCTGAAGATGTTAACATGCTCATAGATTCTTAAAAGAGGAATTGGAATCACTTTCTCCATACTTAGGTGCATAGGATGTCTAGGTTATTAAAGTAACTATCATATTCATCTCATATTTGTCTACTTTTCATGAATAATGTCAATTTTGCCTTAGTCATGGGTTTTTCCTAATTTGACATGCTCACATGCGGTTATTATCTTGACAACCCAGCCTGTATGCCTTGCTTTTTATCTTAATTCTACTCTATCTAAGTTGGTAACTTGTCAAGGCCTTCCACCTCTTTATAATTGTCCAAGCATGACTTCCATATATCACCAAGGCCTTCATGATTTTCATCTTGATCCTTATGAGGCATAGTAAAGGGTAAAGCATCTTCGCTTCATTTATGTTTAGGATTGTTAACTTTAGACATTGCTACAATAAACATTTCAACCTTCCTTTTATTATTTTAAGCCTACTCTTCTTATGGATGGAACTTGATAATATCAATAGCTAAAGTATCCTTAATCTTCCCCATAGGAGGTGTAAGTCCTAGAAGATATTCATGTTCATTACAAATGTTTATGTACTACTACCAAAGATCATCATTATCCTCTTGACATCCCATGTGATCATGATCAAACTTTAATGCATCATCCACTATTGGGGCACATCTTCATTTAAAAAATCATCTTGGTAACAAAGAATAGGTCCTGATTCTTCAATGAAATTATAAGATTCAACATCAACACCTATCTTTTCTTGAGAATTTGAAGACTCTTGAGGGCTATCTCCTTGTATTACAACTGCTACAAATTGGACAAACTTATAACCAACTTACAACTAATTACCTAATTATCATGAAACCATCCTTATATTTAGTTTTAGTTCCTTCTTACAACCAAATTCACATCAAATTAAATTCAAACTTTATTATAACTTAATAACACTTAGGAATGACCAATTTTTAAGCATTTTCTTTCCAGTTGTTGCTTATTTTTTATCATTGTATTTTTTATTGTAAAACTCACATTAGCCAGCATTGGTGTAAGGTTTGTGTTTTGTGTTCCTATTAGATCAATCAAATTTATATAATTTATTATGTGATTAATTTCATTTTCTTATATACTATCTTGTAAAACCTTTCTATGTTTTTAGAACACTATCATCCCTATCGACACAGTCTCTTATAGACCTTTTAGACTATCTATCTACAATACATAGTCAACCTACCTAGATATGTATTATTATTTATTGTATTATTCCATATTTAGTAGAACAAAGTCAACTTTCATGATTATGTCCTCTTTTTATCAATTGTGTTAGGTTCCCTATTTTATAGAACATAGTCAATCAATTTAATTTTATATCTTTTTCCTAATTTTTATTTTCATCAACTATTTATCCTCCTTTTATCATCATGAATTTCCTATTTGAGGATAATATAGAGCTGAATCCAACAACATGATGAGTCTTACCCATCCTAATATGTTTCCCAAGAAACCATTTGTGGTTTCTAGTTTAGATGAAAGCAATGTTCATGCTGCCACTCACACTACCAAATATTTGACTCCTCGTCATTAATCCTCATTCCTTAGAAGATGAGGGTGAATTATAGTACAGACATGAAATGTTGTTATTCATTAATGAATTTACTCAACAAGAAGAAATGACCCTTCAACCATTTACAATCTTATGATAGGTGCTCATTTAGAATAACCTCTCTCACCTTATCCTACCTTCACTCATGGATTTGATTGAGACACTTTCTTTTCTTCTCAACCTTTCCTTTCTATTTTGTATCCTTCAATACCATAAATTATTCTTATATGACCATTTAAATCTCCATGCAAAGTATCTCCACTAACATGGTAGGTTCAACTTCTAGTGGGCCTTTTCCAAAGACCCTCTTCCTTAATCATTCTAATAGTGCATCCTCTACTATCAATGTTAATCATGTTACTAGTGAATCTTTTTCTTCCAATGCTAATAATTTTTCTAGTGCATATTTTTCTACAAATGATAATCATACTACTAGTTCTTCTTTTTCTACCAACTCTTCTCATGTTACTAGCATGGCACATGCTACTACTCATAGTGCAACCCAAGAAACTAATGCCAATACCAAATCTTCCATCATGTACACACTAGTCAAAATACTACCCAAAACAATAAAATTTTATTAAAAACACTCAATCAAATGAATCTTTTTCAAAATAATAATGTAAATAAAATGATGTAGATGCAAAACCATCTCATTAACCTTCAAAATCAACCCTAACAAGTTTCATGGGGAGTGAAAAATCCAAATTGGTATTATCAATAAAATAATAAAACATTTAAAAAATTAACCTATCATACCTCAAATTTACAATATTGACATAGGAGGTATCACATGTACCATCATTTATAATTGGTCTACTAATCCCACATTACATTTTAAATCATTTGGTAATATTTATAAAGATTGGGTCAAACTTAATACTTTTGATACTACCACAATATTAGCTAAATCACTCTTAAGAGATGTTTTATATTGGTATTATCAATAAAAACCCATTCTATCACTAGATTAGAAGATTTGGTTAACTCCCTAGTACAAGAGTTTCAAACTAGTGATCTCCCCGAGAATAACTTGGCTCACTTCATAAATTGTAAATAACTTGAATTTGAAACAATTAAGCATTAGAATAAATTGTATAATAACATGTGAGCATAATATGGTGGATGATAACCTTTTTCATCTATTCATTAATTCTCTCTACCCTAAGTTTCAATATTGGGTTAGGACTCTCTCTCTCTCTCTCTCTCTCTCTCTCTCTCTCTCTCTCTCTCTCTCTCTCTCTCTCTCTCTCTCTCTCTCTCTCTCTCTCTCTCTCTCTCTCTCTCTCTCTCTCTCTCTCTCTCTCTCTCTCTCTCTCTCAAAAAAGAAGAAGAAATTTGGAAGAAGCACTTGACCAAGCTAAGTGATAATATTTTCTCATGCACCAATTTGAACCATCTCAACCTCTCATAGGCACTCAAATTCTCATTAAAAATAAAAAATTTCATGCTACCAATGATGGAATTATTGATACCTATGACATTATTCACAATATTCAAGCCATCACTCCAAATACAACTATGGAGCATGCTTCCCCTCATAATATCACTCTTAATCCTACATATTCTCAAAAAGGTGACAATAATGCCCATAAACCATTATCCTTAACCAATATTTAAAAGTTTTTTCCAAGTCCTCTACCATGAGATCTTGACCCCACTTATACAATGAAAACATGGTATGATATGAACAAAATTTTTTTGTTTCATGCCATTTGGGGCCACTCTCATGAGACTTGTAGACAATTGCACAATTTATCTATGGATTTTATTCCTGGTCTAGGTTTTGATAATGAATCACTCATTTTCAAGTGCCAAAAAAACATATGACATATATTTTAAAGATCATGAATATTAAATAGAAATCAAGCTTTAAACCAAGCTAATGCTCACCTTACTATATACAAAGATCCTTTTCCTAATAATTAAGATAGTAATGACAAGCCTAATACTTCCAAAAATAATGTTTAAAGTCTTATATACCTCACTAATAATGAATAAAATGTGGTAAATATGACTAACATGAAAATGTTAGTTTCTTTTATTGACTCTAATTCAACACACATGGATCAAACCTCTCAAACATTTTGTGTCATTCAAGACTCTTCCCCATCTCATCTCATGGAGTTAGGGCAAGAGTACCTTATCACTTTTTAAGAGCCACCTTCAACAACTCAAATGGATAATACCTCTCACATTATTTCTACTCTTCCCCCAACATCTACACTTATCGATAACTTTCCCCAACCTTCCAATAATATTTTTTCAACCCAATCACAAGAACTATCTCAATCAATAATCCCACCATCTAAATACAATCAACCTATTTATCCTTTAACTAAACCAAATCCATATTACTAGAAATTTTTTTATTTCCCTTCCAACCCTCCTTCATAATAACTCTTATAACATTATACGCCTCTATCTAGTAATCTCCCCATGTGTTATGATGAATGGGACCCCCATTGTAGAACTTTCTCATCTCCCATATCAAATACTTTTTCATGAACTAATTCAAACTTCTCCATGCCATCATAGCTATCTAATGAAATTTTTATTTAAAATTAGCATCCCTCATCCTCCTCCACTAGAATGCAAAGCTACCTTATTTGGGTCCAAATATAGTATACTTAAATGATGCAAAGAGATAACCATTCATGTTGATGAAATGATAGACACTTCTTTTTTCCTTAAGTTTCTTATTAATTCCATGATTTAAAATGAGATTTTGATTTGTATGAAAGATCCTCCCCTATTAATTAGCATACAAATTAGTGATATCCAAGTCAAGCATGATTTTATTGATGAGGGGTTAGGTACTTTCATTACCTCCATAAATTTAATTAAAAGTCTTAGATATTATGAGTGTAATCTCAAGTCCACCCATAGCACATGTAAAGGATACAATCAAAATTAAATGCCTCTTTTAGGTTACATGTGGCTTCTTATTACTATCTATCCTATCACCATCCACATGAAAGTTATGCTTTTTAATTTTCCCCTCTCTTAAACATCCAGCTTGGTAGACCTTGGACTCACTGCATGAGGCTTATTACCTCATACACATGCCAATGTGTTAAATTCCCCCATAATAGTGATATTTATAAGATTTAAAGAGACACAAACCCTTAGAATTTAAAACATTTCCAAGAATGTAGTGTCTTTAAAATTCCTACCCTTGAACTTTTGCCTAGTATCCCATTTAGGAAGTCTTAAAATTTCAATTATCCTATCAATTCTACCTAAGGTTATAATGGTCACCCTAAATTCATTGGGAACATACCACCTAACCTCCTAAATTTTTATGATGATGAGCTAGATGAGATAAACCTCAAAATAAAAACTTTGAATATATCCCCTCATATCATCACCTAGCTTTCACCATCCCTATCACCTTTCTCCCATCAACCTCCTATCAATAATATACCTATGATATTAACTAAGACTAGACATTCTATTCATCATGCAAATTTCAATGATAACATTATACCTACCTGTATCATTGACTTGCATACAGCTAATTATGATGATGGTTATGATTTAGATGACCCATTTTTAGGAAGAATTATCCATGTTATTGATGTTGAGATTCTTCTATATCATACTAATTTATTTTATTATTTTCATTCATCTTATCACATTCCTTCCTTCATCATGCCTAATTCTAGTATTTTTTCTATTTTTGGTAGGGTAAAGATGGAGTGATCACATGGTACACCTCTAGTTTAAGTAGAGCCTCTTATAATCATGCTCATGGATCATTCCAAGACCATCCCTTACCATTTTTCTAGATACCAGTATCTTTCTAGTTTTCCTCCCCCAAAGATGTTAGATTTTAATCTTAAGCCTTTTTTACACCCCACGTCACCCTCAGTTGATCCTAATCTAGTTCCTACTCCTCTAAATTTAGCTAAGTGTCATCCTATTTATATTCCTAATTTACCTTTAGATGAACCTAACCCAATTTCTATTTATTCCCCACCTTCCCTTGGTAATGGCCTTCTTCATTTTCTATAGCTTGATCCCATGCCTACCCAATGGGCCGATTAACCATATTTTAATATCCACAAAGTTTTTGGTCATTAGACCAGAGATTTATAGTTATATCATCCTTCCCTAGATTTTCCTTTACCTCTTTTTAGTTGTCTAGGTTACACTCTTGCCGAGGAGAAGATTGTGCATGTCTAAACCTCAAACCTAGGCTAACATGAGAGTGACCTATATGCTATGGGTTACCAATTGATTAGGCAAAACCTCTAGATTTTTATGGGGATATCTCCCTTGATTTGTAATTTGGATTTGTTTCTAAGTCCTAATGCTATTGGGATGAAAAGGTAAAAAGGATTACATAATTGGAACCTACTCTAAAATTTTGTGATGCACTTGAATAATCTCCATTCCACTCACTCAACTTGAACCTTAACACACTAATGGGATACCAACAACTAAATAATCACCTTCATGAGTTCCTATGCACAAATGTTTCATGTGGAGGTTTTACTAGGTAAATGGAATACAAAGGTTATGATAAGCAAGCCTATTAGGAGACTCTTACCAATCATGTTACACTTCAGATCCCCATCACCTACATTTCTACACTCCATAGAACCTTCATAAGACACCTTCTAGTTATCTAGGTTAACAAGGACCTAAAAAGGAAGGAAAACCATCACATTTGAATATAAAATAATAATCATACACTATATTTCACCATGAAAGAGTTTTAGAAGTTTATTGATCAGTTTAAATAAGTGCATAAGTATAAACACTGGCAGAGTTTCCTCATACCAGCCTAAGGGATACAATACAAGGCTAAAAGATTATAATATATAGAATAAATTGGGAGATAATAAAGGTAATGTGGCATGGAGGTGAGATAAATAGGTCATAAATGACCAAGGTCCACTCAATATTGTAGTTACATTAGTTACACAATCTTTCTTCAATTCTCCCATGCATTGATCCTCTTTAATGGCTCCTTGAATGAGTTGTTGGAATTAAAATGAGGTGGTGGAGGATTATTAAACTTTATTTATCTTTTTAAAATGGTTTACCATGCTCAAAATAGTCCATCATTACTCCCAATGGTAGTTACATGGAATATATGGGTGTGATTAGGCCTTCCAAAATGTATTAAGCAACCTATTAGTCTTTGTGCATGTGGACCAAGCCTTGAAACCATAACCACCTTGAATAATGGACTTAAAATTTAATTTTACCATTAAAACCATAATTTATTAAGCATTATAATCTTCATTTAATCTCCTCCTTAGCTATCATATGCCAAACTTGAGCCCTCTTATTGACCAAATAGGTCAAATATGCCAATTAGGCCTAATTGCCTAAGCATTGGTGCTTGACAGTCATGAATACCTATAAGAGATATTGATAAATTTTGAAAACATGAGATTTATACTTGAAACAACACCTTTAACCATGATATATTCTTATGCAAGCATTAGGCACTTGAAATTTCACTTCTCCTAGTTGATTGTATCCTCTTATGCTTGGGCTTGATTGAAAGTGACTTAGTTTACATAGGCTATAGGTTCATACACATAATTTTTTTTATGATCTCAAATAATATTGAATAATGAGTTGATTATTTTAAAATCCTCTTCTTGATTTTTCCTCTGATACATTAGGACAATCATGTACCTCCACCTTTAAGTTTGCCTAGTTGACTAGCCTATAGGTGTTATCCCAGTGGTAAGACTTATTCATGTGAGTGTCTTGGGAATTTAGGATCAAAATTACCTTTATAATTTCCATATGAATCCACTAATTCCACTAATTACCTCAAAATAGTGACTTTCATCACATAATACTAGCTCCAAGTAAGCTTAAATAGAATGGTTTTAGGTGTAGTCCAAGACAAGGGTTTGAATGGTGAAGTATCATATTAGGTTATTAATATCAATATGTTATTATGGATTTTATCTAAAATAATATTCACCCTTCCTACATCACTTTTTAATTGACCATTTTAACTCAACTTACTTACAACATAGTCAATAACAAAGAGAAACCCAACTGTAGATGTTCCTTTAGACTGAGTTTCTACCATTGACCAATGAAGGTGAATTTTAGATGTAGAAAATATCCATGTATAATTATTAATGGATTATAATCCTTCACTCATTCCTCTAATTCATATGTTTTCCCCAACTCTACCTCTTTCAACTTCCCTTATTTTACCCTCATAGGCTAGTTGCAGGGGGATATAGGGTTGTTGTAGGTGTTTCTTTATGTTAGCACTTCTTAAGGGAGTTAAGGCATACCACATATATGTTTTGGGTATCCTTAAGCATCAATAATACCTTTTAATTCTCATAATACACCTCAAAATCCCATGAAGCAAAACTTTTCCTCAAATTTCTTTACATGCCATGCATAGACTAGTTTAGGTGGATGTATGTGTACATCAAGTCTTGTATAGGATAGTGATTAACATGGATGTGTGAAGTGGATTTGTGGTGATTCCAAATTAAATTTTTTATTATTCATCTTTGTTGTTTCCAAAATTATCTTAGCTCATTTTTGGGAACAACCCCCTAAGAAACTTGTCCGTTTCATCCTTTGTCTCTCTAAGTTCGTTTTCGAGACGGGTTTTTCTCGCTCTCATTTTGGCTCAACTGATACCATTCAAAATTTGTAATATCTTTTCGTCACATTTTCCCCAAAATGTGGAAGTCATTACGATCTTGATGCATTCAAAGGACCAAATTTTGGCTTTTTTTAGAGTTAGTGTTTTTCTTCCATTCCCATGCATGGGTGGCAAAATTCGCCACCAGTGCATTTTCCCCTGCATTTTGCATGTAGGAGTGGTAATTTTTGCTGCCCCTAAATTTTAACTTGCATGGGTGGAAAATTTTTCCACCCCTACATTTTCCCATCTCACATATAGGAGTGGTAATTTTTTCCGCCCCTGCATGTCACTTCTCGATTTCTAAGTGCAAGGGCAGTGATTTTTGCCACCCGTGTACTGTCTTAATTTCTATGCATGACATTTATTTCCACCCATGTTAGGTTGTTGGGGTTGATTTTCACCCCATTTAATCTAGTTTTACCCTCATTTTGCTTCATTCCTCCTCTCCTCCTCCTACCCTCTGCCTCTAGATGATCCAGTGAATGGGTCAAAGTACGCTCCTATGGATTTAGGCTCGCAGTGCACATGGTTTTCCAAGTAGGTCATGTTTTTGACCTTTATTTCTCCCTTCTCTTTAAGTTCACTTTCAGTTTTACATGTAGTTTTCTTTTCTTCTCTCCCTCCCTATCGGCCTTCCAAATTTCCTTTTCATGTTGGGGCGGCAATTTTTGTTTCCCCCCTTACCCGCAGATTCGTTGCTTTAACCTACATAGGCGGTGAAATCTATCACCCATGTCTTTTTGACTAACCCTGCACATGGGGAAAATTTTGCCACCTGTGCTCATCTCCTTCCTTGCCTACATCGGCAGTGAATTTTGTCACCAATGCAAGGCAAAGGTGCACGGGTGGTGAATTTTGCCACCCATACACCTTCCATCTAAACATGCACATGCAGAAAAATTCGTCACCAGTGCTCTGTTGTTCTCCCTTGACATGTAGGAGCAGCAAATTTCACCACCCATGCAAGCTAAAGCTATTGTTTCCAAAATTAGCTTAGCTCATTTTTGGGAATAACCCCCTATGAAACTTGTCTATTTCATCCTTTGTCTCTCTAAGTTTATTTTCAAGACGAGTTTTTCTCACTCTCATTTTGGCTCAATTGATACCATTTAAAATTCGTAATATTTTTTCATCGTGTTTTCCCCAAAATGTGGAAGTCGTTACGATCTCAATGCATTCAGAGGACCAAATTTTGGCTTTTTCAGAGTTAGTATTTTTCTTCCATTCTTGTGCACGGGTGACGAAATTCACCACCAGTGCATTTTCCCCTACATTTCACCTACAGGAGTGGCAATTTTTGCTGTCCCTGAATTTTAACCTACATGGGCAGCAAATTTTTCCGTCCCTACATTTTCCCATCTCACATGCAGGAGTGACAATTTTTGCCACCCCTGCATGTCACTTCTCAATTTTTAAGTGCAAGGGCGGTGATTTTTTCCACCCATGCACTATCTCAGTTTCTATGCACAACATTTATTGCCACCTGCACCAAGTTGTTGGGGTTGATTTTCACCCCATTTAATCTAGTTTTAACCTCATTTTACTTCATTCCTCCTCTCCTCCTCCTACCCTCTGCCTCTAGATGATCCAGTGAATGGGTCAAAGTATGCTTCTGTGGATTTGGGCTCGCAGTGCGAGTGGTTCTCCAAGTAGGTCATGTTTTTGACCTTTATTTCTCCCTTCTCTTTAAGTTCACTTTTAGTTTTACATGTAGTTTTATTTTCTTCTCTCCCTCCCCGTCGGCCTTCCAAACCTCCTTTTCATGTTGGGGCAATGATTTTCGCCACCCCCCTTACCCATGAATTCATTGCTTTAACCTACACGGGTGGCAAAATTTGTCACCCATGTCTTTTTGACTAACCCTGCATGGGTGGAAAATTTCACCACCCATGCTCATCTCTTTCCTTGCCTGCATCGATATCAAATTTCACCACCGACACAGGGTGAAGGTGTACAAGCAGCAAATTTCACCACCCATACACCTTCCATCTAAACATGCACGGGCGGTGAAATTCACCGCCTACACTCTGTTGTCTCCCTTGGCATGTAGGGGTGGAAAATTTTGCCACCCATGCAAGCCGAACCTACACGAGTGGCAAAATTTGCTGCTCATGCCTTATTTTTCTCTCTCCTTTATGCAAGGGCAATGATTTTTGCCACCCGTACATTTTTCCTTCAAATTTATCTAACTCCAAAGAATTTTTTCACCTTTTCCATTTTTTCCTTTTCCTCTTCTTTTTCCTCATTTTCCGACCTAGCCCCATTAAGTTCCCTTCCTTGGTCATGACCACTTAATGTGCAAATTCTTCAATTTACCCACTATTCCCTATTTACATGATCATGACTGCAGTACTTTCTAAAGATTCTTGCTCATCAGCACCCACTCAACTGAGGCCAATTTTGATGTCTGAAACTTCTCCAAAAAATTCAAAAGCAATGAAGTAATGGTACTAGAGCATCTTTTCAATCACTTCAGTGACCTCTAATGTTGATGACATTAGAGATATAAAAATTGGCCACATGGATATGGCCGAGTTCATGACCAAGACCAAGGCAATGCACCTGAGTTCCAAAATGAAGAGAATCATTGAAAGCAACATTCATCTAGTTGCCACTTTTCCAGTGGTAGAACATCATACAGAGTTCATCCTCTAGTCCACCCAGTTCTACAACAAAGAGACAAGAGCAGTCTCAGATACCAATGGCAACATAATAATTTAGCTAGACCCCAAATTTATTGACAAAGTCTTTATGTGCCCTCCTGCTACTGAAGTGCTGAGAATTGACTTTATAAAAGCATAAAAGGAGTATGACAAGGACCCTGAGAGGGCAAAGAAAGTAATAAATAATAGGTGGATGAAGACCTCTAGAACCAATCTATCCAAATGGCCACAGAACTTCCCAAGGAGAGATTTCATTGAAAAAGTTGGTGACTTGATCACCCTTCTCAGTAGAGTGTGAGGCCTCATGTCTTCCTCACCATGAGTAGATGTACCCTTTCATCAAAATCATCCTTCAAGGTAAATAGGACATCTTCTGGGGTGAGCAGATTAGCAATGCTCTTCATGAGCAACTGACCAAGGTACAAACTACTTCAAAGTTCCATATGAATTCATACCTGGTGTACATAGCTGCCTCCATGGGAACCTTTCTAGGTTTGGCAACTGAAGGGGATAGAAAGATCACCCTAGTCTACTCATTTTACCCATAGCTAACACTACAAAGGTCAATCCACCATTTTAGGAGGGCAAATGATGCCTTCTTCATAGTATTTTTGTGTCTCTTTGACCCTCAGCTCGAATAGAAGAGAGTATCTGATGAGGCTTGGATGACCATCAATGACTATGGCTATATGTTCCTAAAATTTCCCTCTTTCTACTATCTTCAGGTTGGCTTTTTCCAAGGCTATCCCTATATGCTCCCCAGGTTTCCTTCTGATAAGTTAGTCCTAATGGAGCTATGCTAACAAATGGGTGTTGTGCACACTAGACAGATGAAGCTGAAAAAGCCAGGTTTCAGGTTTCTAATTGAAATTGGTAGATACTCAATTCTAACTATAGTTAAAGCTAAGGTCATAGAGACAGAGATGCAATTGGTTACTATGAAATAGTTCAAGAGGAGGGATAACTTTGATTACCAGGGTGTTAAAGACATGATCAGAAGAAAGACTCAGTTTCATGAGCCTATGATCAAAGACATCTAGGTAGACCTGCAGACAGCTGAAGAAATCAAGAAAATGGACTACAGTAGGCTGACCCTAGAGCAAATTGAATATTTAGGGCTTACAGAGATTCCCCCCAATCTAGTCGATGATAAGAACATTATCAACAATAGGTACCTGGCTGGGAAGATTGCTGACTCCCCTCTTCCTCCAGTTCAATGGTCTTAGAAAGAATTAACTTCTTTGAGGAAGAGATTTGAGCCAATATTGGCTAACACCAATGATTGGTTAGTAGCCAAAGGGATCATGCTGAAAGAGTTTATTACAAGATCAGAGGCTGAGTTCCAAGAAAAAATGAGGAAGAAGGTAGAAAATAGGACCAAGAACAAAGGTGATGTTCCTTCTCCATCTAGGCCTCAGAAGCCTAGAATCATCTTCATTTCCAAGAAGTCAAAAGTTGCTGAAGAGCCAGAATCGATGACTAAGTGAGTTGGAGAATAAATCTGCCAAGAGAAGGTAGATCAACAAATGGAGATAGATGACAGGCCCACAGAGCAGTAAAGGACTAAGCCTCTACCTTCCCAGGAAGGGGCATTTCCACTTACAGATGTCTCTCCTTCACCACCTTTTTCTCCTATCAGTGTTCCTTCGTCTAAAGCCGCCTCTCCTTCCAAATTCATGTTTGGTGATCCTCAAGGTGCTTCTGAAGATACTCTTCATTCCTTTGGGTCTATTCCTAGTCTAGCATCTCCTTCCTTCAATTTAGGATAAAGTTCTACCCTTGATCAATCAATGACTGATACGGTTTCACCAGTTACCCCAACTATGACCACTGTTACCACTAGCAGTGTAAAATTTACCATAGTAACACTAGCTACATGAACTATTGCCACAATAGGTACTTCTTCTCTCTCTCCTTGGATGTCAACTTTCACACCTAAAAGAAAGAAGTTAGCCATCTCTCTAGATGACTTTGATTTTAGCAAGATAGTGCAAGTGAAAGCCAAGGCCCCTAAGAGACCAAGGATCCTTTCAAAATTGGTTGAAGAAAAGGGGCATAAATTTCTAGAAATAGCTAAACCACCGTAGGACGCAACCCTTGAGGGTTTTGACATGAGCAACTATTCCATCTCTCATGTTGAACTTGGAAAAGTTACTCACAAAGGTATAAAAATTGATCTGTAGTCTGCAATGGACATCATGGTCCAGAAGTTCGATAGAGAAAAAGAGATGAAGGACTACTATAAGGCCAAGACAGAGAAATTAACTGTAGTAGTCAGAGAATTCACCCTTCCCCCTGAAGTGGCAACCCTAGAGGCCTTTTTCATAGATGACCCTGTCATTCAAAAGGTAGAGAAAACCTATATGAAATGGAAAGTGCTAGAGGATTACATTGAAAAGATGCACACAAAGAGAATTTCTTTACTTATAGAGGTTGTCGAGAAGATGGACAAGATGAAGAAAGTGAAGATGAATTTGGAGGATCTTGTCTCACTTATTTCTTAGGACATTGACAATATAGAGAAATATCTTAGCAAGTGGAGGGAAATAAAATATCTAAAAAAAAGTACTTTGATATCCATCAGTGTCATTTCTAGCAAAGAATCCTAGGTTGAGATTAAGGAATCACTGATATACAGGGTTCAGATACTCAAGGAGCTCGTCAAAGATCTTGAGTCTTCTAAAGATGCTAGTGAGAAAAGTGATACAGGCCTGCTGAATAGACTGGAAGAACTACCTTGCAATCTCACCACCAAAGACAATCAATTTCTCTCAACCGAAGAGATGATCCAAGAATTCAAAGGTATGATTCAGAGAGATTTTGAAGAGAAAGCCTTCTCAATGACTTTTGTGGACAATATTTTAGATACTCAGTTAACTCTAGATAATCTGAGATCCAAGTTAACTAGTCATGCTAAGGCAATCACAACATTGAAGGATGTTATAATCAGAGCCAGGGTCATCTTCAATAACACCATTACATCAGACAACATAGGAATTCAGGTATCTATTACTATGTACGATGCTCATTTGAAGAAGTCTGGCGGCAAGAGCTGAAATATTTTCCCCTCTCTCTTCTTCTTTTCTCATGCACTTTTTTCATGTAAAAGTGCATGCAATTTTGTAATGCGTAATTACATGTAAAAAATCTAGAAAAATATCTTTAAAAAGTCAAAGATGACTCATCTTTGACTTAGATATTTTTATAGTATAATCTTGTTAATTTTGAAGGTTTCTCTCTATATATAGTGGAGACCTCTTTTGTAAATGGATATCTCTAATAATTGAGAGCAAAAACTCTACTGAAATTGAGACACTTATTGAGACTTTGTGCTCAATTTGTAAATTATATTTTGTTAAATGAATGAGAAGCAGGTTTATTTTAGACTCTGTGTTGAAGTTATCTGTGTTATTTAGGAAACGGTTCTTATGTCCTATTTCTTGATAATCTCTTATTTGTTTGATTTAATAAGTAAAGTGGGTGTGTTGATATTATCTGAGGGTGTTTCTACAAGATATAAGAGAGACTTTGAGCTACTTTTATCTTGGTGATCCTTTTATCTTTTATAGTTTCAGGTGAGGACTTTGTTCTTCATTTCACTCTATGGTTATGCTTGTTTCAAATCGGTGAAGGAGGCTACGGAAGAATTTGTGCTTACGTGAGTTTCTTTGTGAACTTTGTTATTCAAGTGATTTTCTACTCTACACTAGATACCATTCCTAAAAGAAGAGGAATGTTGTTGGCCAACGACCAGGATTTCTCTCTCTTGTTCCTTGTACATCACCTCTAAAAAAAGAGAGGTGGATGCTGTTATACCACCCCATGTATTATTTTCTACTTAGTTATATATACTTATAGCATATAAATATTCATAAGGAACCTCCCCTTGATGAGAGGAGAGATTTACCTAGTCCAAATATGGTAAACCCACACTTTTCATGGCGTGAATCTCCCTATGTTGTGGTTGATATACCCATTTTGTCTTCAGTTATTTGACGACAAAATATTCACCCAATAGTTTTTGGCAACTCCACTAAGGAATACAAATGTGCATTTTGAAGCCTCAAGCTTCAACTTGAAGTAGTTTTGGTCCCTTTTTCATTTAAAATCTGGCAACTCTTTCCTCCACCACCTTTCCTCCAATGATCTAAGAGTCTTCCTCCTGACCTTATCAGGTCACTAACACAAGGTAGAGCTTCTTTTCCTATGATTAATAGTGCCCTACCTATTAACACCCCACCAAGATTTGTTATCCTACCATTTAATCATCTTATCATAATGGCTCAAGGTCTATGGGGAAATTCCTTTGTTCCTCTTAATTTGACCCCACCCTTGCATGAACTACCTCGTAGTTCCAAGAAAAAATTTCCTAAATTTTTTGGTGATGGGAAGGTTTATCCCGACGAGCATATTGCCGCTTTCTCCATAGCATGCAACATAATTGGTGTAGAATTTGAGGATGTAGTAGTGAGACTTTTTGTAAAAACTCTGCAAGGCACTGCCGCGGATTAGTTCTACCATCTTCAAGCTCAAACTATAACTGACTGAAATACACTAAAGTCCATATTTGAAGCTAGATTTAAACCTATTAAAGATGTACACACCTTGTTAGCTCGGCTAACACAGATGAAAAAAGAATCCCAAGAACCCATGAGGGATTTCATAGCCAAATTCAACAAGTTAAGGAATCATATTCCAACTGTTGCTTAGCCCACGCTAGAGAATCTTAAGTGCTTTTTTATTAACTCACAACTTCCTGAAGTAAGTTTTCTATTGAGGCGTGCTGGCCCTATCAATCTAGCATTGGCTTAAAATTTGGCTATTGAGATTGAGGATGATCTTATCCTAGCAGGTAAGATCAAAAAATACCCTAGTAAAAATAGATTTTATTCATCTGTTGAAGGCTCTTCTATAGGCACTTCAGACCCTATGGTGCAAAAATTGATAAATGAACTGATAACTTTGAAGAGACAAATAGCCCAAGGTACGTCTAATCCCACCTATTGAGATATGCCCAAGAGAACATTCCAAAATCAAAAATATCAGGGTAATGCTACCCGAAACTAAGGGCAACCAAATCGCCTACCTCCCCCTCTAGGGAAATTGGCCATTAAAGCAGCACCTATCAATTTAGTGATTGGTTACCTAGAGGCTGAACATGACTATTCACTCCAACCTCAGTTGGACCAACAAGATGATGCTAATCTCTTCGATGAGCAAGAAGAAAAATTAGCTGGCGACTCCAATATTAGTTTCATTGATTACCAGGACGAAGCTGGAAGTAAAGGAGAAGGGTTGGATGGATCCTATACTATTTTCACCAAATCTCAAAATTAGTCAGCTCCACAGACTGATAAAGGAAAGGTAGAAGAAGAACTTTGACCAGCGGTTTCCATCGCTAAATGAGAAACTCCATTGCCTCCTCAATCAAAAGATTGGGTAACTCACCAAAAAATAAGTACCTCTAACCCCCCATGTCTTCCACCTCTATCGCTCAGACCAGTGCCACACCTACTAAAAACCCAGATGAGGGACTCTCTTCCTCTGTTTCAAATTCTTTTCAATTATTTGATATAATTGATCATGCTAGAAAGACTAAAATCCAAATGACAAAAATTGAATATTTGAGAGCTAACCTAGAATAAATTTGATAGGTTGGTAGAATATGTGAAAAATAAAGCTGTCTTTATAGGACAAGATTCTTCAAAAGCCATTCATGATCCCCCCAAAGATAAATTTTCTCAAAATAATCTCGTCATGACTCCTCTTGTTACTCCCAAGAAAATACAACCTTTTTATGTTTCCCTGCTTATAAATGGTTACAAACTGAGTAATTTCATAATAGACTCTAGAGCCTCAGATAATGTCATGCCTACCAAGGTGGCAGATTCTCTTGGACTAACTTTGACCAAAACTTTTGGGAGGTGTTTTTCTATGGAAAATAAGTAAGTTCAACTCCTTGGTCAGATAAAAGATGCCCAATTTGCTTTCGTAGCTTTTCCAAAAAAGAGGATAAAAATGACAGTTTTAGTGGCCAATGTTCCAGTCTCTTACGACATCTTACATGGGTGGAATTTCTACAAAGATGTTGGAGGTAAGCTGAGCATGGACTTTTCAGAAGTGAGGATCCCAATTCAAGGTGTTATGAAGAAGTTGCTTCCTGAAAAAGAGGCAAGGTATGTAGTCACCCGATCATTAGCATCTGAAGCTCAAATTTTATTTGAGTCTTTAGGCATGGGAAATTACTTCCTATCTATGGATGAGATCCATGAGGCATCAGATGAAACTCCTACAGGTGACAACTTGGAATTGTGTTTAGTTGACACATTGGGAGAATTGACAAAGCAAAATGAACACATGGAAGAACCTCTTCCCCCAAATGAAGAAGTTTTCAAAGAAAAAGTGGTGTCTAATGAGGTATGGACCTTAGAATTTAATGGCAGCTACTCTTCTACCAGTTCAGGAGCCAGGGTTGTGTTGGTATCTCTTCAAGGAGACATTGTTTCTTTGTCCTACAAGTTGCAGTTCAACAACACCAACAACACAGTGGAGTATGAATCCCTGTTACTTGGATTACATGCTACCAGAAAAAAAGGCATTAAGCTACTCCATGCTAAAGGGGATGCCAAATTAGTGGTTTGCTAGGTAATAAACCTCTATTAAACCAAAAATGAAAGATTGCACCACTATTGCAATCTTGTCTGGGATCAAATCAAAAAATTTGATGCTTTCAGCATCTCTGTCGTTCCACGAGAATTCAATGATCAGGTGGATGCATTGGTTGTCTTTGCTACTCTCTTAGTTCCCCACCCAAATTTTAAAGGAGATAAGTACACTATTGAACTGGTCTTTTGACCAAGTGTAACTGATAATGCTAGCCACTGGCAAGTATTTAATAGCGATGATTAAATCATTGCCTTCTTAGAGCAAAATGATAGCTTTGAACAATTGCATTTTGAAGGTAGTGAACTTTGGAAATGTGAAGTAACTTCTAAATCAAACACGAACACAGGTGAGGATTTCTTGCAGCTTAAGGGGAATAAGATCCCCAAAGGCTTGGTTTCCCTAGAGAAATTGTTTTATAACCATGATAGGTTTATTAAACAACAGTGAACAGATTCAAACTCCTCTCAAGATTTTGATCAGGTAAACCTGGGAACCAAGGGAGATCTTAAGATGGTAAACATTGGGAAATGTTGTACTCCCAAGGAGAGATTTAAGCTTGCTAATCTACTTTGCCAATAAATAGATGTCTTGGCTTATTCTTATGATGACCTAAAATCACTCAAGTCGAATGAGATTCACCATGACTTTCCTTTGAAGGCAAACTTTGTACCTTACAAGCAAAAGTCTAGGCAATATAATCCAAAAATCTCAAGTACTATTTTAGCTGAGATACAAAAAATGCTTGATGCCCAGATAATTTTTCCAATCCATCACTCCACATGGATTGCCAACATAGTGTCTGTCAGAAAGAAGAATGGTGAAATTTGAATCTACGTAAATTTTAGGAACTTGAATCAGTTATCTTTAAAAGATAACTACCCTCTCTCTATCATGGATCAAGTTCTACAAAAGGTAATAGGTGCAGAAATGTTATCAATGCTAGATGGTTTCTCAGAGTATAATTAGGTCGAAATCAGAAAAGCAGATTAGCATAAAACAACCTTCACCACACCTTGGGGCACATTCACCTATCGAAGAATGCCTTTCAGTCTAATAAATGCAGGTGCCGTATTTCAAAGGGCGATGGACCTCGCTTTCAAAGATGAGATGGGTAAGTTTATTGTAGTGTACCTAGATGATTTGATAGTATTTTCAAAGTATCATTCTGACCATGTCCACCATTTGCAAAGAATATTGGAACACTGTCGTCAGAATGGTATTTCTCTAAATCTCAAGAAATTTGTTTTCAAGGTGACTGAAGGGAAACTTCTTGAACACATTATGTCCCAAGAAGGTATTAAAATTGACTCAAAAAGAGTTAAGTCCATCTAGGAATTTACTCTGCATACTAGCAAAATTACAGTTCACTCTTTCTTCAGAAAGGTGAATTTTCTTCAGAGATTCATTCCTGAGTTCACTGAGAAGACTTGCCACATCATCAACATGATGAAAGACCATGCTACCTTCAAGTGGACTGTTGAGGGCAAATCAGCATTTAAAGACATCAAGGAAGCGATTGCTCGCGCACTAATTTTGGTTTGTCCAAACTACACCAAAAGCTTTAAAATATACAATTATGCCTCTGAACATACACTCTCAACAATTTTAGTTCAACAAAACCAAGAAGGCATGGAATCTCTTATTTCCTTCATGAGTTGCCCACTCAAGGTTCATGAGCTGAAATATTCCAACATGGAGAAGCATGCATACGCGGTGGTCAAAGTAGTCAATCATTTCAGGTTTTATATCTTGAACTTGCACACCAAAGTTATTGTACCTGATACAACAGTAAAGTCCATTTTGACTCAACAAGAGTTTGGTATGAAGAGGGGCAATTGAATCACCAAGATTCAGGAGTTTGATCTAGACATTAAACCTACCAAACTTGTGCAAGAAAAGGGCCTTTGTCAGTTGATCGCCAACAACATTCCAAATGAAGCATAAAGTGAAGAAATAGAGATCAAAGACATGCCTATGGTCCTCTTTGTTACCACCACTGATGAGTGGTATTCTGATATCACCCATTTTCTGACATATGGTAAGTGTCCCACTCATCTCTCCTATAAAGAGAAATGGAATGTTAAATTAAAAGCTGTTAGTTATGTTCTATGGGATAATGGTCTGTACAAAAGGAACTTGGATGGGGCATTTTTTCATTGTGTTGATAAGGTGCAACAAGATAAACTCTTGGAGTATTTCCACAATTTGGCCTATGGAGGGCATTTTTCTGCACCAGTGATAACACACAAGATTCTATGAGCAAGGTACTATTGGCCCATGTTATTTCAAGATGCCTACAGATGGGTGCATAGGTGCGAATTATGCCAATAGTTCATTGGGAAGCCTAAACTGGTTGCATTGCCTCTCAAGCTAGTAGTAATCAAGGAGCCTTTTCAACAGTGGGGTATTGACTTCATTGGCACAGTCAACCCATCTTTGAGTGCCAGACATGATTATGTCCTTACAAAGACTGATTACTTTACCAAGTGGGTGGAAGTCATCCCAACCAAGCACGCTACATCTAAAGTGGTGTGCAATTTTCTCAAGGAAAATATTATCTCCTGATTTGGGGTCCCACTTAAAATTGTAACAGATAATGCGTCCTATTTTTCCTCACATGAAATTACTCAATTTTGTTTTTATTATGGGATTACCCTATCCCACACTTCAGATTATTTCTCTTAAAGAAATGGCTAAGCAGAATCAAGTAATAAGAACCTGGTCACTATTATCAGGAGGTTAGTAGATGACAATCAGAGAATATGGCACAAAGCATTACATGATGCTTTATGGGTGGATAGGATAACACCCAAAATGGCTATAGGTATGTCATCTTTCCAAATTTTGTATGGCTTGAATGCAGAGATCCCCATCACCCTAGAACTACTAGTGCTCAGGTTAGCCAAAGCAATCAAAGACTCAACCTTTAAAATTTTAGTCGACAAAATAATCATGTGTCTAACTAAACTAAATGAATAGTGAACCATGGTGGTGGATCAAATTACAGTGCATCAGAACCAGGTGAAGAAACTGTTTGATAAAAATACTAAAGTTCATGAATTTTGAGTTGGAGATCAAGTCTTGTTATGGGACAAGAGACGAGAACCAAAGAAAATGCATGAAAAATTTGACTCCTTATGGAGGGGTCTATTCACCATTCGACAGCTCTATGTTGAGGCTAACTTCTTGCTGGAATACTAGGATAGGACACAATTTGCACTACCCCATAGTGGGCAACATCTAAAGCTGTTCAACCCTTGAAGCTTAGATGGGTCCATTTATATATATATATATATATATATAATTTTTACATTTTTTCTATTTTTCTTTTATTTTTAGCTTGACTCCATAGCCCAATGGCTTGGATGAAGGCACTTAGAGACTGGTTTCTACTCCCATTGATCGATTCGATTAACAAAAGTTCCCCAATAGGAGCCAGCTATGTTTCCAAAATCAGCTTAGCTCATTTTTGGGAACAAATGAAACTTGTCTGTTTCATCCTTTGTCTCTCTAAGTTCATTTTCGAGATGGGTTTTTCTTGCTCTCATTTTGGCTCAACTGATACCATTCAAAATTTGTAATATCTTTTCATCATGTTTTCCCTAAAATGTGGAAGTTGTTGCGTTCTTGATGCGTTCAAAGGACCAAATTTTGGCTTTTTCAGAGTTAGTGTTTTTCTTCCATTCCCGTGCACAGGTGGTGAAATTTGTCACCAGTGCATTTTCGCCTATATTTTACCTGCAGGAGCGATAATTTTTGCCACCCCTAAATTTTAACCTGCATGGGTAGCAGATTTTGCCACCCCTACATTTTACCATCTCACATGCAGGAGTGGCAATTTTTGTTGCCCCTGCATGTCACTTCTCGATTTCTAAGTGCAAGGGCAGTGATTTTTACCACCCATGCACTATCTCGATTTCTATATGTGGCATTTATTGCTACCCACGTTAGGTTGTTGGGGTTAATTTTCACCCCATTTAATTTGGTTTTAACCTCATTTTGCTTCATTCCTCCTCTCTTCCTCTTACCCTCTGCCTCTAGATGATCTAGCGAATGGGTCAAAATTTGCTTCTGTGGATTTGGGCTCACAATGCGCATGGTTCTCTAGGTAGGTCATGTTTTTGACCTTTATTTCTCCCTTCTCTTTAAGTTCGCTTTTGGTTTTACATGTAGTTTTCTTTTCTTCTCTCCCTCCCTATCGGCCTTCCAAACTTCTTTTTCATGCTGGGGCGGTGATTTTTGCCACCCCCTTGCCCGCGGATTCATTGCTTTAACCTACATGGGCGGTGAAATCTACCGCCCATGTCTTTTTGACTAACCCTACACGGGTGGTGAAATTTTCCACCCAATGCTCATCTCCTTCCTTACCTGCATCAGTGGTGAATTTCACCACCGACACAGGGTGAAGGTGCATGGGTGGCAAATTTTGCCACCCATACACCTTCCATCTAAACATGCACGGGCAGCAAAATTCACCACTCGTGCTTTATTTTTCTCCCTTGGCATGCAGGGGTGGCAAATTTCATTACCCATGCAAGACAAACCTACACGCTTGGTGAAATTTGCCACCCCTGCCTTCTTTTTCTCTCCCCTTTATGCAAGGGCAGTGATTTTCACTGCCCGTGCATTTTTTCTCCAAATTTCTCAAACTCCAGAGAAATTTTCCACCTTTTCCATTTTTTCCTTTCCTCCCCTTTTTCCTCATTTTTTGATCTGGCCTCATTAAGTGCCCTTCCTTGGTCATGATCACTTAATGTGTGAATTTCCCAATTTGCCCACTATTCTCTAATTTCACGATCATGACTATAGTACTTTCATTGACAAAGTCTTCATGTGCCCTCCTGCTACTGAAGTGCTGAGAATTAACTTTATAGAAGCACAAAAGGAGTCTGACAAGGACCCTGAGAGGGAAAAGAAAGTAATGAATAATAGGTGGCTGAAGACCCCTAGAACTAATCTATCTAGATGGCCATAGAACTTCCCAAAGAGTGATTTCATTGAAGAAGTTGGTGACTTGATCACCCTTCTCAGCAGAGTGTGAGGCCTCCCATCTTCCTCACAGTTCCATGAGTGGATGTACCCTTTCATCAAAATCATCCTTCAAGGTAAATAGGTCATCTTCTGGGGTGATTAGATTAGCAACGCTCTTTAGGAGCAACTAACCAAGGTATAAACTACTTCAAAGTTCTATATGACTTCGTACCTAGTATACATAGCTGCCTCCATGCGAACCTTTCTAGGTTTGGCAATTGAAAGGGATAGAAAGATCACCCCAGTCTACTCATTTTACCTCCAAATAATACTGGAAGGGTCAATCTACCATTTAAAGAGGGTAAATGATTCCTTCTTCATGGTATTTTTGTGTCCCTTCGACCCTCAGCTCAAACAGAAGAGAGTATCTGATGATGCCTGGATAATCGTCAATGACTATGGCTGTATGTTCCTACAATTTCCCTCTTTTTGCTATCTTTAGGTTGGATTTTTTCAAGGCTATCCCTAAATGCTCCCCAGGTTTCTTTTTGATAAGTTAGTCATAATGGAGCTATGTATACAAATGGGTGTTGTGCACACTAGACAGATGGAGCTGAAAAAGCTAGGTTTTAGGTTTCCAATCAAAATTCATAGATACTCGATTCTAACTACAGCTAGAGCCAAGGTCATGGAGATAGAGATGTAACTAGTTACTATGAAATAGTTCAAGAGGAGGGATAACTTTGATTATCAAGGTGTCAAAGACATGATCAGAAGAAAGACTCAGTTTCATGAGCCTATGATCGAAGACATCTGGGTAGACCTACAGATAGCTAAAGAAATTAGGAAAATGGACTACAGTAGGTTGACCTTGGAGCAGATCAAATATTTGGGGCTTGCAGAGATTCCCCCCAATCTAGTTGATGACAAGAACATTATCAACAACAAGTACCTGATTGAGAAGATTGTTGACTCCCCTCTTCCTCTAGTTCAATGGTCTCAGAAAGAATTAACTTCTTTGAGGAAGAGATTCGAGCCAATATTGGCTAACACCAATGATTGGTTAGTAGCCAAAGGGATCACGTTGAAAGAGTTTATTACAGGATCAGAGGCTAAGTTCTAAGTAGAAATGAGGAAGAAGGTAGAAAATAGGACCAAGAACAAAGGTGATGTTCCTTCTCCATCCAGGCCTCACAAGCCTAGAATCATCTTCATTTCCAAGAAGTCAAAAGTTGCTGAAGAGCTAGAATCGACAGCTAAGGGAGTTGGAGAACAAAGCTCCCAAGAGTAGGCAGCTTAGCAAATGGAGATAGATGATAGGCCCTTAAAGCAGCAAATAACTGAGCCTCTACCTTCCCAAGAAGGGGCATGGCCACTTACAGACATCTCTCCTTCGCCACCTTTTTCTTCTATCAGTGTTCTTTCTTCTGGAGTCACCTCTCCTTCCAAATTCATGTTTGGTGATCCTCAAGGTGCTTCTAGAGATACTCTTCATTCCTCTGCATCTATTCCTAGTCTAGCATCTCCTTCCTTCAATTTATGAGAAAGTTCTACCCTTGATCAATCAACGGCCGATATGATTTCACTAGTTACCCCAACTACGACCACTGTTACCACTAGTAGTGCAGAAGTTACCACAGTAACACTAGCAGTAGGAACTATTGCCACAATAGGTACTTCTTCTCTCCCTCCTTGGATGTCAAGTTTCACACCTAAAATAAAGAAGTTATCCATCTCTCCAGATGACTTTGATTTTAGCAAGATAGTTTTGGTGAAAGCCAAGGCCCCTAAGAGACCAAGGATCCTCTCAAAATTGGTTGAAGAAAAGGGGCATAAATTTCTAGAAATAGCTAAACCACCGCAAGACACAACCCTTAAGGGTTTTGACCTGAGCATCTATTCCATCTCTCATGTTGAACTTGGAAAAGTTACTCACAAAGGTGTGAAAAGTGATCTGCAATCTGCAATGGACATCACGGTCCAGAAGTTCAATAGAGAAAAGGAGATGAAGGACTACTATAAGGCCAAGACATAGCAATTAACTGTAGTAGTCAGGAAATTCACCCTTCCCCCTAAAGTGGCAACCCTAGAGGCCTTTTCCATAGATGACCCTGTCATTTAAAAGGTAGAGAAAACCTATATGAAAGGGAAAGTGCTAGAGGATTACATTGAAAAGATGCACACTCAGGGAATTTTCTTACTTACAGAGGTTTCCAAGAAGATGGACAAGATGAAGAAAGTGAGGATAGATTTGGAGGATCTTGTCTCACTCATTTCTCAGGACATTGATAGTACAGAGAAATATCTTAGCAAGTGGAGGGAAATGAAAGATCTGAAGAAAAGCACCTTGATATCCATCGGTGTCATTTATAGCAAAGATTCCTATGTTGAGATTAAGGAATCACTGATATACAGGGTTCAGATACTCAAGGAGATTGTCAAAGATCTCGAGTCTTCTAAAGATGCTAGTTAGAAAAGTGATACAGGCCTACTGAATAGACTGGAAGAACTGCCTTGAAACCTCACCACTAGGGACAATCAATTTCTCTCAGCTGAAGAGATGATCTAAGAATTCAAAGGTATGATTCAGAGAGATTTTGAAGAGAAAACCTTCTCAATGACTTATGTGGACAATATTTTAGATACTCAGTTAACTCTAGATAATCTGAGATCCAGGTTAACTAGTCATGCTAAGGCAATCACAACATTGAAGGATGCTATAATCAGAGCCAGGGTCATCTTCAATAACACCATTACATCAGACAGCATAGGAATTCAAGCATCTATTACTATTTATGATGCTCATCTGAAGAAGTTTGGTGGCAAGAGCTAAAATATTTTCCCCTCTCTCTTCTTCTTTTTTCATGCACTTTTGTCATGTAAAAGTGCATGCAATTTTGTAATGTGTAATTACATGTAAAAAATCCAAAAAATTATCTTTAAAAAGTCAAAGATGACTCATCTTTGACTTAGATATTTTTATATAATAATCTTTTTAATTTTTAAGGTTTCTCTCTATATATAGTAAAGACCTCTTTTGTAAATGGATATCTTTGATAATTGAGAGCAAAAACTCTGCTAAAATTGAGACACTTATTGAGACTTTGTGCTCAATTTGTAAATCATATTTTGTTAAATGAATGAGAAGCAGGTTTATTTCAGACTTTGTGTTGAAGTTATCTATGTTATTTAGGAAACGGTTCTTATGTCCTATTTCTTGATAATCTCTTATTTGTTTGATTTAATAAGCAAAGTGGGTGTGTTGATATTATCTAAGGGCATTTCTAAAAGATAGAAGAGATACTTTGAGCTACTTTTATCTTTGTGATCCTTTTATCTTTTGTAGTTTCAGGTGAAGACTTTGTGCTTCATTTCACTCTATGGTTACGCTTGTTTCGAATCAGTGAAGGAGGCTATGAAAGACTTTGTGCTTATGTGATTTTCCTTGTGAACTTTGTTACTTCAGGTGATTTTCTACTCTACGCTGGATACCATTCCTGAAAGAAGAGGAATGTTGTTGGCCAATGACTAGGATTTCTCTCTCTTGTTCCTTGGACATCACCTCTAAAAAAAGAGAGGTGGATGCTGTTATACCACCCCATGTATTATTTTCTACTTAATTATATATACTTATAGCATATAAATATTCATAGGGAACCTCCCCTTGATGAGAGGAGAGATTTACCTCATTCAGATCTGGTAGACCCACACTTTTTGTGGCATAAATCTCCCTGTGCTATGGTTGATATACCCATTTTGTCCTCAGTTAGTTGACGACAAAATATTCACCCAACAATCTTGATACTATTCACTATCCTCTCTCACTTAATACCAAAATCCCAACGTTCATCACAAAAATTCAGTCACCAAGGAGTTACAGACCCTATTGTACGGACTAAGACTCCAAGTGTGCCACCTAAGATGAATAATATAAGATAATTTATGATATTTATGTATCATTATGTTATTATTTATAAATCATCATAATTATTATCTTATCACATTTACTCATCCTTGAAGCAGCATCCTCAGTCACTCATTAGAATTCTTATTTGGAGTTCTACTATAGTAGGCCAAATAATTGATTGTATGTGTGTGTTAGATCTTATAGTAGGGTCTAAGACCTATATGAACCCATCCTCATTAATTTTATGAATATTTATTTATAAAAGGTTAATCTAGGTCCATTTATATGGTTTGATCCTTGGGATTAAGAATGGATAGATGGAGAAGGGTGGAAGTGGGGTGATAAGGAGGTGAGAACATAGATATAGTGTGATAATATAGTAAGATGGCAGTGAAAAAGTGTTAAAAGATAGGTGTGTGGAAGATGCATGGAATGAAACATGAGAATCATCCCAATTATAATAAACATGAAACTTAAAGGACCTTAAACACATACCTTTGTAATCAAGGTACTTTTAGAGGAAGAAAAGGACACACATAGTGCTATAATCAAACATAAGAAACTCAGAGGATCATTAATATATGATAATAACCTTAATTTTTACTAAGATTAATGAGGTGAATTTTGGAGGCAATAGATTCATTCTGGGTATTCTATGGTTACCATGGGGGTTGAGAGGATTATTGTCAAGGGAATGATGATGGTTTATCATGATTTAACATTCATTTGAAGCCTTTATCTATATTTGCAGGGTCAGAAGGCAACTTTGAACCATATATAGTGCTGATAGATAATGAACTCCAAATGGATATGACTACTTAATTGAAGGCACTCTTTGGGATGATGAAAGGATATCTTGAATACCAATCTGATAAAAAATATATGGAAAAACATGAAACATATTTGTAAACTCTTAAAAATAGTTCACATCCTCTAATGAATGCATTAGACCTATGTCCTTTACCCAACTTTCCTATAGGCTACACACATGAGATAGTCTTTAAGTCTTTCCATTATTATGAGCTCACACATGTGATGAAATTTCTCAAATTACTATGATAGACCCGTTCAAGACTCGATAAAATAACATTAGGCATTGTATTGGGAAAACAAGTCAAAAATCCATGAAAAACTATCAAGTTGAAATTAGCCTATGCAGATGTGAATAGCATACAAATTCTGTAACTTCTTAAGAATTGTTCATAAATCTTGTGAGACAAATTTCCACACAAATTCCCATGGGTGGAATCTTATTTATTTTACATCCTATGGACAAGAGCTAGGACTTTCACTCTTTCTCTGTATGAGCTTGCAAAGAAGGTGAATAAAGTGAAGGACTAGTTTTGAGCTTATTTGGCATACTTTCAACATGAAACTTTGTAGAGGCATATGGCATGACTTCATATTCAATATCTGATCCTCTTATGTATGGTACAATTTGTACAGTTCTATACAAGGGCAAAAAACTCCCTAAAAGTGTGTTTTCTTACATTTTCTTTAAATTTCAGACTTTGCAATGCCATTTTAGGGACAATTAAGGAGGATCACGAGTTAATAAGCCATTTTCAAATGGGTTAAAATGTATGGGGAAGTAGAAAATCCCCAAATTGGCATGTGGAACCTACTTGGCTAGTGGAAAGGGTGTGAATGGGTCTCAAAAGGCTTTTAAGGCTTATGAAATTCGTAGGGGGGAAATGTGGCATGCATAAGACCCTTTTATAGTCCTATTTTAATAAAATTCATCAAAATGTTTCCCCTTCCTAAGGTTTTATAAGGAAAAATAGGCTCATGAAGTGGCTTAAGGGGTGTTTGATGGTTTAGGATACATGATGCAGGTGTTATATAGATCAATTGAATATATCATGTATAATGGACTTGAATAACTTATGATCCTCATATTATGGCCTTAAAAATTGTTAAAACACCTTCATATTACCAAAATATTCATACACTCTTCAAATAGGGCTAAAACACTCATTGATTTTTAGGACCTTTTGGAAATCATCTCTCTTATTCAAAGACCACTATAACACTTAACACATCATCATAGGCCTCAATAAACTCATGATACAATTAATTAAACATGAAATAATGGCACATTATGTCACTTTTAATCAAGACTCAAAAAATAATAAAAGGACCAAAGATGGGATGACTACGCCAGGAATCACCATAAGCAAGCTAAGATGTTAGTCATCAAAATATTTTGACATCAGGGGTTGACATTTGGCATATAAGGCCAAAATGTCAACATTTTTGGTGACTTTTATGGATGACCAGCCTGATGGTTAAGAGAACTCAAAATATGCTATAGATATTCTTAGTTGAGCTTTGAAGATGCTCTTGATGGCTTTAGCAAAATGGAACATGAATGCACATGGATTCTACCTCACCAATTTTCACCAAGGATACTTCTTGGACTTGTAACAACAAAAAAACACACAAGGACAAAAAATAAACAACCTAACACTAAGAATCACACCTAACAACTACGAAGAAATAAGGTAAAGAACCAAAGCAAAAAAGATAACTAACTATAACTTGTGTGACACACTTATTTAAAAAAGACAACTAACTATAAAAAAATGACTTGAATTTGAATCCTTTCCCCAAAATCAAATAGGAATGTACTCTGATCACTGTGGTACCATGATGTGTGGTTTTTTTACACACATAATATTTTCAACTTTTATCAAATATTGATGCTTTACATATTACAGGAACCCATCGAAACTCAATTTCTCTAAGTGCATGCCCTAAGGGGTGCACCAAGAAAGAGGTTGGCATACCTTTGGTGCTTCTTAGGATTATTGTCCCTTTTGACCATAATATTACCAATCCAACTAGATCCCAAAACCATTCCCTAAGCTATTTCTCCTCCTTTGAGTATTCCTCCTATCTTTTCCTCTTTCCATCCCTTCTTTCTTATTTTAAACTCCTTTTTAACTGTTAGTTATACTGGTTGGTTGTGTCAACCCAGTAAAATTTAGGGGTATTCTTTACTTTTTTAGCTTATTATCCCTTTGGCTAATCAAGCTCAGACCTAGTAAATTATCCCCAAAAAGACACTAGGTCGACTGGGTCAAACCTATACAGCTGATGTTCCTATAAGTATTTAGGGAAAGATATACATATATATACAAGATAATTTCATCCATTATTTATATGTGCAATCAAGAGTTATTATTCACTCATGCTTCTTCACAATATGCTCTTCTACCATTCTAATTGAGAAGACTTAGCTTAGCTTTCTTATTTGGAGAATCTAGTGTTGTGGATAAGTCTTAGATACTTTGGCCTTTCTTAGTGATCCTTACAAACTAAAACAACCTCTTGTGAAGCCTCATTGGCTAAGGGAGAGATTGCGTCTTGATAGGTTCACATTCAGGTAAATATATTCTAACTTTGTTCTCCTCTCTTTTAGTAGATAGAAGTAGCATAAGTGTTAGATTAAATAATACTATATTTCATATTTCATGTATTAGGGTGTTAATCATACTTAATTTTATTTAATTTCCCTATACATATTTGTTTGATTTATTTATAGCCCTCACTTTGTGCTACAAGCTTTAGTTTCCACTTGATTAGATTTTATTTTCTTGTTATTAGAATAGAGTGAACATTTTAAAACCTTTGGAATCCATTAGGGTTTTTCTGTGATTGTCTTAGATTGTAGGCTTTGGAACCCTTCCTAGAATGATATTTTATGACAAGTAATCCCCTAATCAGGTCTAGTGGATACCTATATTGGTCATGGTATTGCTTAACAAGTGTATTCCCAATCAGAAGTGTAGGTATGATCTATCTTATTTGATCTAAGATTAATTCATATACATGATTCATTTTTAATTGCATAAATTTTGGTGAACCCAATGTGATCTAACCTTTTCAGGATTTGTTCACTTTTACTTAATTTATTTCATTTCTTTTGATCATTATTTTTATCATATATTTTGACATTCTAGATCAATTTTATCAACCTAGCTTTTTATCTCTGTGTAGGTTTTAGGAATAGGCAACTGGATCGACCCATTCAACCCAATAGAAATTTACAACCTTTTAGATATCTAGTTTAGCCTACTAGGTTGACCCAATTGACCCCTTATAGTTTCAAACTTTTTCAAAAGGTTCCTGTAAAATTTCATCTATTCTATTGATTGAATTTGCAAGTTTCTCAAGCTTACCTCAAGGTTATTCATCATCAATATTCCTTCATTGTATTTTTGATCCACCAAGGTTCCTTTCTACTTCTCTATTTCTCTATTTTACTATCTTTCCTTTCATAGTTTGTATTCTTTAAAACTGGCCTTATAGAGTCAACTAGATCAACACTGTCAACCTAATTTTGTGTTATGTGTGTTGTCTAAAATAAATAGATTGGCACTATTGACCCAATTCATTTTCAAACCTTGCTTCTGTAGTACAATTTTGACCCTATCAACCTTGTTCTATATTTTTTGCATACAGTGACAACAATATACCTTGTTTCAAAGTTGGAATTAACCCCTGATATTTATTAGTAATTAGCTCACACATTTATTTTCTTATTATTTACATGCTTATAATAGTTTGCATAGTTTAATTAGGATATTTTAAATTAATCACTTAGTTTTGCTATTTATATTTTATGCACACATGGCCAAATCACATAACATAAATAAGAACTTTAACATTATTCTACCCTAGGCTAACCTTCTTAGATTTCATCACCAAGGGGGAAGCTGAATTGACACTCTGGTCAAGTATAAACCATGGTTAATGGTATATTCTGGATAAGTACCAAACATCCTTATCATTATAGTGTGTGAAGGGGGTAGGTCCTAATACCAAGCTTGTATCATTTTCACTATAATCCCTTTCAGCCCAAACTACTTGAAACCATTCTTCGATTGTTATCTAGTACTTTGCTTTATACAACTTCCAATCACATTAAAAATCATATTCTTAATAATCTAATAAACATTTTAGGTTGACCAATTAGTTAGCTCTTTAATTTTCAAGTTGATTACTTTCTCTTTGCTCAATTTTGTATGAAAAAACTTGCATTAGCCAACATTGGTGTAATGTTTTATTTTGCATGCCTCAATTAGATTTGTCAGAATTGATCTAGTTGACTATTTATTTCCTTTTAGATCTTATTTTCTTAGATTAGCTACAAAAATTGTCTTTTTTTAGCTCAAAAACTTATTATCATCTTTATCTTTCTCCCTATTTGCTATACTGGATCGACCCAATCAACCCTATACCTTTTTTTAGCCCTTGTGCACTATACTAGATCAACCTAGTCGACCTTGTATAGTTTGCAACTCCTCTTGTCTCTTTTGCCTCCCTCTATTTACTATACTAGATTGACTCGGTTGACCTTGTACTATTTTTAGGAACTGTCATTTGTACTGAATCAACCCTATTGACCTTCTACTATTTTTTGCCTTGTTAATCAATTTAATTTCCTATCTCTCCAAGTTTACATTTTATTCATCTCTCTTTAGTCAGAATGAAGTCTCCTATTAGATTCTTCTTGGATAGTCTAAATCCATTTAGGTATTATATGGAATGTTCATTTATTCCTCTCTTTTCCTCCCAATAGAACCATCACTCTTGGGGAACCTCTTCTCCTCCATCTATGAATTTCAACATGGTACACATAACGCCTCAAGATGAAGTTAATGGATATGATCCTTTCCCTACTTACCAAGAAACTTCTCATCTTCAAAACATTCAAACTAGTGTAGGATTGATTGATACAAGTTCACTTAATAATCCCACTGGTAATCCATCTTCCTCTAATCCTCTCCCATACCAATTTAGGAGTGCTCTTACCAACACCAACCCACCTCCTAATACAACTCCACTATTAGCCGAAGTTATTCAACAAATGAACATTATGAAAAAATTATAAGACCAACCAAATGATTAACTTCAAAAGACTTAATTAATGTGACTAATCAACCTCCAACTATTCATCCTCAAGCTAATCCTAATTACATTCCTCCACCTCTTTAGGATGACTTAGGTAATGTTATTCCTTAACCCATAATGATTAACAAGATGATTCAAACTATTCAAAATAAGCCTTTAACTCCCTTCATTGATTCCATTGACATTGGTAACATATCTCCATCTATCAAATATGATGGGACTAAAAACCCTTCTTCATTTCTTAAAGCCTTTGATAACCTTTACAAGGAGTGGATCCAAATTAATACTTTCACCACTACTTAACTCTTAGTCAAAAATTTTGTTGGTGATGTATTAGAATGGTATAATCAACTTCCCAAACATTATATTTTGCAACTTAAATATTTGGTTAATCATTTGGTTAAATATTTTCAAAACAATGATCTTCCAAAAAATTATCTTAGTCATTTCGTCAATGCTAAGCAATCTCCCACTGAATCAGCTCATGACTTTATTAAAATATGAAAATCTTTAGCTCATAAAGCTGACCACAACATGACTGATGATAACTTATTCAATCTTTTTATCATGGCTTTATCTCCTAATCCTTAATATAAGGTTCAAATCTTTTCTCCCCAAACACTTAATGAAGCTCTTCATCAAGCTAAACATCAAGACTTTCTTATGAAGAAATTCAAACCCAATCTTAAAATTCTTAAATGATCTTTATAAACATCTAATGTTATCACTAGTAATACTCTATAAACCAAACAAGGAGTTTTTAAGACTGATGTTCCTTCACCATCTCATACTCCTCTTTCAATTCAAGAACTAAAATAATTTTTACCAACCTTAAAACCTTTCATCTATCCCAATGCTCCTTCTAAGTGGTATGACCCTAATCTATTTTTCTAGTTCCATGCCAACATTGGGAATTATCATAAATCTTGTAGAGGGATAAATAAATTTTCTATCTCCTATATTCTTGGTGATTCATTCAATCATGAAGCTATGATCAATCTTCATCCTCAAGAATACACTACCTCTTCTCAAAAATGACAAAATTTTAAAGCTTCTACCACTAAGAACCAAAAAACTTCTTCAAATAATCAAGCAAATATCAAAGATGTTTGTACCATAAATGCCAATTATCACCAATATTATAACAACTCTCAATATGCCAATACTTCCAAGGTCAATTATCATCATAAACCAGCTACCAAAGATCCTATTACCAAGAATAAAAATCCATCTTTAGAAGAACAACTTCTTAAAGATATTACCACCATTAATGTTGATTCAAAAACACTTGAGGAATAAATTCTTCCTTTTGATCCTCCAGCCACATATATACCTTCTAAAACTAATTTACCTTTTAAAACTCATGTTGGTTCTTCTAAATCTCATTGGACCTTTCTTGAAGAACTCAACTCTATGCCTTGAAATATTCCTCTAATGGATTTGGTTAGTACTTCATCCTATCATCATAAATTCCTTATGTAACAAATTCAATAAATTGAAGATCCATCCTACACAGATGAAGATACACCTTCTATTAATTATCAACCTACCAACAACAATACCATTGAAACCACGTGTCCTTCTTCTAATCCCTCTATTGAATTCCTTAAAGAGGACATGATTCATGATGAAATTATTTTTCATGCTAATGATCCCCCACTCTTTATTAAATTAGCCATTAATACCACTGTTATCCATAAATTCTTAGTTGATGAGGGCTATGGTATTAATTTAACATCCTTATGGCTTATTCAACAACTTGTTTTAAAAAAGACCGTCTTAATCAAACCCATCTCACTTGTTGTGGTTCTGATAAGACTAATCAAAAACCACTTGGTTGTATTTGGCTTTCATTAACCATATAACCTAAGACCATTTGAACCAAGATTATGTTCCTTGATCTATTTTTATCTTACAATATTCTTCTTGGTCATCCATGGACTCATCGAATGAAACCCATTGCTTCTTCTGGTATTCAATGTATTAAATTATTACATAATGGGAAATAGTACAAACATGAACCCAATACCAATCCATGGAGCATCCAGATCTCTAATCCTAAACCTCAATATCATACTCCCACATATCTTAAAATTAACAATGCTCCTTTACATGAATTCATTAATATGAGTCCTGATTTATAAGTTACTCTTGAGAATTCTGATGATGATGAGCCCAATGAATTGTAATATACTTGAAATAATACCAAGTTAACTCCATATATTTTTCAATGGCTTATTCCTTCTCTATTATAGAGATTATACTATTCATTTCATGGATGAGATTACTGACTTTCCCCCTCCATGAAATGATCAAGAGCCTTCTTTAATAAAAAATGCCTTCACTTGCAAATCCTCTCATCATGTCTCCTCTTACATTCAACAACATTGGGATTTCACCTTCAAAAAATCCCCCTAATTCTCAATCATGTACTATTTCTACAACATATGATGATAACTATATAATGGCCCAAGCTCAATCTAGAGACTTGGATGTATAGAATTACTAGAAAACTTTATCCTAAATTCATGCTTTTAATCAGGATGTGCATACTATTTTTATGTATCATAACTTATATCGTGAGGGTCATGTACCTCCTACCAATCCTCCTCTTATTGATACTCCTTGGGTGATAGAGAAAATTATGCCTTCCAAATATTTGAAAGTTTTTACACCATCAAATCTTATCATTCCACCAGATCCTTCTCCCATCAACAAATCCATAAATATTCCAATCTCTTCTATTCCATATACTTCATCTACTCCTAAAATCATTCTTGATGCCAAGGCTATAAATGTCTATTAGATTCATTCTGAGTATGATAGCCATGACAATCAAATTCTAGATATTGAAGTAGATGTCGAGTACTATGGTCCTCTTCCTACCTTGCCTAGTGATGAAGCTATTTTTGAGTTAATTCATTCCCGAGAACCTCAACTTCCTTGGAAACATCATAAACTTAGAAATTTCAAGACTAAAACTCTTTGCTTCAACAACTTTGTTGCTTTCATTGATCTTAAAACAAGTCCAATTTCAGCCTTACCTAATGCACCATACCACTTTCAAGATGGTAATGCCATGCTTATTGAAGAAACTATTAACATTAAATATGGTACCCCATCTTGTCATTAAACAATTATAGTTTCTTGAGAGGTTTTACCTTTTGAACATGACAACTTTAGCTTATTCTTTGACAAAGATCTTGAGGCTTTTTCTTGGTACTACAAATACATGCCTAGTATTAACCCTAGCATTATGGTGCATAACCTTATTATTTATCCTGATGCCAAGGCTATGCATAAAAAATTACAAAAATTTCCACCTAAAGTTTCAACTTTATGTCATAAGGAAATCATCAAATTACTTGATGCTAAATCTATTAAACCAATGGATTATTTTGAATGGGTTTCCAACATTATTCTTGTTTGAAAGAAAGTCATTATGGTCATTTGAATTTGCATTGATTTCCATAATCTTAATCTTGCTTGTCCCAAGGATAATTTACCCTTACCTTTAATAGATGCCATCATCAATTCCATAGCTGGTTACGAAATCTTATCTCTTATGGATGGATTTTTGAGATACAATCAAATTTATATCACTCCTGAGGACCAACATAAGACTACTTTCACCATGGAATGGGGCACCTATTTCTATGTCAAAATGCCCTTCAGCCTCAAAAACATCAAATTCACTTATCAATGTGCAATGATTCACATCTTTCATGATCTCATTCACAAAATTATTGAAACCTATGTGGATGATCTTATTTCTAAATCCAAACATCGTAAGAATCATATTTTTGATCTCTCTATCATCTTTGATCATCTCCTTAAATATAAATTTAGACTTAATGCTTACAAATATGTCTTTGGAATCACATCTATAAAATTTTTAGGATTCTTAGTCTCTCTTCATGGCATTAACATTGATCCTACCAAAATTAGTGTTATCATTAACATGCCTATTTCACATTTTATTCCTAACATTCATACTTATTTAGGAAAACTTGGGGAAATTAGATGATTTATCCCCAAAATGGCATATTGAATTCATTCTATCAATTCCCTTCTCAAGAAAGGTAATATTTTAGAATGGATAGATCCATGTCAAAAATCCTTTAATAACATGAAAGAGTCATTGCTTCATCCACCTAAACTTCATCCTCCTTCCAATAATAAACCTTTGATTCTATATACTTCTTCCACATCTATTTTAGTTGGGGCAATGCTTGCCCAACAAGATGATATGAGAAGAGAGTATGCTATCTACTATATTAGATGAGGCCTTATTGATTATGAAACAAGCTACACCAAAATTGAGCATGATGCCTTACCATCTATTTCATAGCTGAAAAGATTTACCATTATACGCTTTACCAAACTACTTATATCATCATTCATTCTGACCCCCTTCATCATTTTTTCTCCAAAGCCTTTCTTCTCAGAGATAGAATTTGAAAATGGATGGTCTTACTCATGGAATTTGATCTTCACATCGTCACTTAAAAAGTTGTTAAAGGTCATCACTTAAAAATTTGTTAAAGGGAAAGTCATAGCTAACCAACTTGTTGTAGCTCCCACTATAGCCACTTCTTCCCTTCAAGATGACCTTCCAAATGATAATATACTTTACATTGAGGGTCTTAATCAATATATTTCTCTTGAAGATTATTTTTATAAATTTACTACCAATCTTGAAGCCAATAATCTTGAAGACTCTTCCACTCCCTGTAGTACTACTAAAATAAAGGTAATTATTGAGGATATCCTTAAAATTAATGTTGACTTGCATGAGGATACTTGGACCCTCCACTTTGATGGTGCTAAATGTCTTCATAGAGCTAGGGCAGGTTGTATTCTCACAAGTCCTCTCAATAAAATCATTCCTTTATCTTTTTATTTTGCATTTGATGTCACTAATAACATGACTAAATATGAAGCTATTATCTTAGGCATGAGAACTACTCTTTATTTATACATTCAATACCTTCATGCTTTAGGTGATTCTCAGCTAATTTGTCATCAAGTTAGTGGTTATTATCAATGTAAAAGTGAGAACCTCATCACATATCATCAAATTATAACCACTCTTACTAAGTATTTTATCTCTTTCACTATTGAGCCTATTCTTAGATATCAAAATTTCATTGTTGATTCTTTGGCCTCTTTAGCTTCTCTATTTCATCCAAATCAAGTTCTTTTTTATCCTTATTTTCTTATACAAATAAGAAAATATCCATCTTCAACTCAACCACCAGATTCACGTATTTGTCATATTGAGGTTGTTACCATTCGACAAAGCCCTTGGTATCAAGACATCATTCAATTATTATAACACCAAACTTATCCTCCTAAATTAAACTCTATTGAAAAGACACATATTCACAAACAAGATTTCAAGTATGTATTTCGACACAACATCCTTTACTATCACAACACTAAAAGTACCTTGCTCTATTGTGTTATGTATGATGAGGTCCCTCCTCTTATTGAATAAGCACATGGGGGTATTTTTGGTGGTCATTATAGAAGACATGTTATAGCATTCAAATGCCTATGTATGGGTTACCTTTGGCCTACTCTTGAAAAGGATGCCATTGAATATGTTAAAAAGTGTACTCCTTGTCAACTTAAGAATGATCTTATCCATTCACCTCATTTTGAGCTTCAAACTATCAAACTTCCTTGGCCATTTTCCACATGGGGATTTGATCTCATTGGTAAACTTCCTTAATCCCAAGATGGGCATGTCTTTATCATCACTGTTACTAAATATTTTACCAAGTGGGTAGAAGCCATGCCCCTTATTAATGTCACTAATCCTACCATTTCCAAATTTATTCTTAACTAAATTAGTTGCCTCTTTGGCATTCCTCATACCATCATTTATAACAATGGTGGTAATCTTAAAAATAAACATGTTAAACAATTTTACAAAAAATTCAAGATCAATCACAAATTTTCCATGCCTTATCATCCAAAATGCAATGGTCAAGCTAAGGCTACCAATAAAATTATCAACAAAATTATTTAAAAGATAATTTGTAAAACCTATACATATTTGCATATTCATCTTTACCCTACACTTTGGACTTATCAGACTAGCATACGTACTACCACTAGGGTAACTCCATTTTCTCTAGTCTATGGTTTTGAGTCATTTATTCCTTTAGAAGTTGAGTTTCCCTATATTCATATATCCCTTCATGGTATTATTCTTGATGAAAAACTATGTGAATATCTTATTCATTCCCTTGATCTTCTTGATGAACATCTTCTACCTTGTAACATAATCACCAATACAAGGCTCGTATTGCCTGACAACATAACAAATGTATCAAAGTCCACACTTTTAATGTCAATGATCTTATCCTTAAATTAGACTACACCCATGATAAATAAGTTAAATATGAAAAAAAATGGTGGGGTAAATATTTATTCAAAGATATTCTTGGTCTAAGCACCTACCATCTTCAAACCAATGAAGGCCGTGTTTTCAAAGAGCCCACCAATACTCAATTCCTCAAAAAGTACTTATTGTCACTTGAACTTGCACCTCATGGGGAGATGAGACAAGTTTATCCTTATTCAAGTGAAATAATTTAACCACCTCAGGGCTATGGGTATCCCTATTAGGAGGTGGATCTCTAAATTAGGGGCTAGTTCCCCTTGATGCATCATTAAAGCTTGTGTTCCTACTACTAACCACTTGGGGGGATGAAAAGGGTTAGAATAGCTACAATTAACCTATTATACTAGGGGTGATACATCAAAATATTTTCTCTACTCATACCTTTAACATACACTTAAAACTAAGGACAAGTAGCACATACACTTTATTCAACATCAATCTCTCATCTCACATCAATACTTCAACATGGGGTCTTACAAATGACATAAGATAGGAGGAAATAAATAATAGACATTCTAAGATACTCTATTGATTAGCCTACTCACTTACACCTACATTTTATTTAGACACTTCTTGTTGACTTGCAAGAAGGAAATCACAATACACTAGGTACTAATAGAATCAATAGGTGAAGGTAAATAGAAATTACACTTGCACAAGACTAATACCAAGCATATACACTTAATGCAATCTTTTAATGAGGTAAAACACTTGTATTTATTAATTTAAGGTAAAATTTTGGTAGGGATTTGTCATAGCCAAGTAGAGAGAGATACAAATAATGGCCAATAAGGTCCAATTTATAGAATTTCTAAGAATAGAAAAGAGGGAAGCTCAAAGGTCACAGAAAAACATGTTTAGGCCTGAGTATAGAAATAGTTAAACTATATGTATGGTTAAGTGAGAAGTAGACAATGAATGTATCTTGAGATAGATGTCCATTTAAAATATTGGTAGACTCTTCCAAAATGGTGCAATGACTCTTCTACCATCCTTCATGAATTTACCTCCATTAAAGACCATTCATGAGCATTTGAAACTGTCAATAGGGGAACTAACACATAACACTACTTGAGGGAAATGGAATTCATTTCAATAGTTAGAAAATTATTTCCTTAACTTATATCCATCCTTTGGACACCTATGTTTATGATTTCATGGAAGCCCTTTGATTTGGTTGACAGCTAGCAATGACTCGAACCATCAACCTACCTATTTTTTATTTTCTTTATTTGCATCAGATGCTTAAGATATTACCATTTGTCACCTCCATGTTTGCCTTTAGGTCCTCACCAATATTTTTAATTTTAATTGCTAGCCCATGACCCTAAATTTGACATCCATGGACCCATCATGAATTCCTTCAGGATATTTTCCTTGGATGATTTTCTCAAACAATCTTCCATAGATAATTTTTTTGCAGACAAGGTCTTTGGGACTTTTGATAAGTGCTATTTGGAGATAGAAAGTGCCTTACAAAAATGAAAAGTTTCCTCCAAAAATGGAAAGTTCCCTTTAAAAAAGGAAAGTACCCTTTTGGGACCCCTACGTGGGACACTTTTACTTGTAAGATATCTTTCGAGGAACTATTTGGGGCACTTGGATTCAAAGGTGTCCTTCAAAAAGATTTGTTTCGACCACTTTTCCAAAACCAATTCCTTAGACTTTTCTTACCAGTAAATTCTTTCATCCCAATCTCTTCAACTACCTTCCCATGGAGGATTTCTTTAGACTTTTGACTTGATTAATTCCTTTAGACAAAAGTTCAAAGGAATTATGCCTTAGTTCTTTTTCAATAGAAAAATGCATTTGGCTTAAGGAGATGCCCTTCAACTTTTGTAAATGATCTCTTTGGCTTTTATATTTATGCCTTTTCTAAAAGGAAAATACCCTGTGGAACTCTTGAAAATGCCCTTCAGCTTTTCCATTTAGTCCACTTAGTTGTAGAAGGGTGCCCTTCAAAAACTTTGTAAAGGACCATTTCTCCAAGAAAAGTACCCTTCAAAGAAATTGAAAGAGTCCTTTTCACTTTGTTATAAAAGACATTCAAGAAAAATAAAGTGCCCTTTGGAAAAATGAAAATGATCACTTAGCCTAAAAAGGTCCTTCGGGGAAATTGTTTCATACAAAATGTCTGAAACAATTCCTGACACTTGAACAAAAAAAACCTAAAATAATTATTTCCAAAAGAAAGAAACCTTACAAATTTTCCATGGGTTTTGAGTGTAACACCTCCTCTAAATAAAATTTTCATAATAGGAAAACCCAAAATCTTGTGGTTATGAAACCCTGAAGTTGAAGACCAAGATAAACCTAAATTGAATGCCTGAGATTGAATGACTAAGTCTAAAAATGTTTTTAAGCAATTATTTGAACATGAACAACTTTTATTGTGCTTCAATGAAGGACCTTCGACTTAGTACATAAACAAACCCACATAATTGGCTTCTGCTACAACTGCTACATGTGCAAGATCTGGCACTTTGAAAATGCTCTTTAAACTTTGCTCAGACTTGTTAGCATGAATCAAAGAAAGTAAAAGGACCTAGACAATAAACTGATCAAATCTAATAGCATTCATATTATGTTGAATAAACTTGAGATCACACTATGACATGATATTCACCCCTAAAACATCTAAAATCCAAATTTTCATATAGGGGTACCCAATTTTGACCTACAGGGTCAAAAATTGGTCAATAGTATTTTTCCTAGACATTTTCTTTCTTATCATGCTTTCTATCTACATCTATCTGACACTTTTTGTAGGTTACTTAAGCATGGGTCTCTCCCTCTATAGTAGAGCCCTCTTTTTTTACAAATTTTTATCCCTCCCTTTTGATCTTTTGGTTTCTTGATGTACCATAGTCTTCTTTATCTTCTTACATTTTTTATTATTTTTTGCCCCCCTTGGGATTCTCTTTTATGATTTTCTTTGTAAGATCATGGATAGGACCTAACATCCCTCACAAAATTACCATATTTTAATCATTTATTTATCTTGTTGTTGCTTGCCAATGTTGTTTTTGCATCCTTTGGGTTCTTATTTTATGAGTTGCTTTGTAAGAAGGCTCCCTCATTTTATCTTTCACTTGCTTAATGACACTCTCATGGGTTTATCTTTTATGAGTTGCTTTATAAGACTGTGAATAGGACCCAAACCTCCTCATAAAATTACCATCTTTTCATGTTCTTGATCCTTGTTCTTAACTTTAGCTTTTGCTTCTTTTGTTAGATGAAATTTTCACAACAATATATGTTAGCATGTTTTCCTCCATTTTCCTCATTCTTATGATCAATAATCACACATTACTATCATTTTATCCCTCTTTATTTGTTTTTTCACAATTTTTTTGTGATTTTAAGTAATTAAAATTATTCCATGTGTAATTTTCCTCTTGATTTCCCCTTTCTTGCATATCCACTTTGGATAAAATAATGTTGAAGTCAAGATAACACTTTTATTTCACCTAGATTTATGAGACTCTTAGACCCCATGCTCTTTGAAGTTTATCTCTCTTAGCAACCTTGTCTCAAGTTTTCAAATGAAATTCATCTTTAATACCCATGTTTGGTTTTACAAATCTATATGGAGGAGGAATATAAAAAACTATCAATAAAAAGACAAATCATTTGAAACAAAAGGCAATGATATCTAAAAGGTATCATACAAATCTCAAAAGTCAAAATCACACCAAAAGACATGATTACAATCACATATCCTATCTCTAATCAAATCTCAAACTCCATAGTTGGCCTCACATAGAGCCAAGGTCCTTTGGGGTGTGGTAGGCCAGTACATTAGAATAAGTAATTTAAAAAAAAATATGGTGTTACCTACTTTCTCATGTAAGTACCCAATATTCATAATAGACCAACAGCTCTGTAAGGGGTCCTAAAGAATGGGGAACACATAATGGAGAGGTAGGTCCATTTTAATTTTCATCCATATATCCTTCATGAGAACATCTATATACTCCATTTGTTTACCTAAGATTCGTGTGGCTAAGAGAAGTTCTTCAAAGTTCTTTAGGTCAAAAGTCCTCTTGTTTTGACAAATCTAATTTGAGTGTCTTGATTTCAATAAAGAGTTCCTTTACCTTGGTTTTTCCTTTATTCTCCCCTCCACCCATTTCATTTTCCCCCCTAATAGACAAATTGTGAATTCAAATATATTTTCCCTCTTCTCTGCTCAGACTTGTTAGCATGAATCAAATAAAGTAAAAGGACCTAGACAATAAACTGATCAAATCTAATAGCATTCATATTATGTTGAATAAACTTGAGATCACACTATGACATGATATTCACCCCTAAAACATCTAGAAGCCAAATTTTCATATAGGGGTACCCAATTTTGACCTACATGGTCAAAAATTGGTCAACAATATTTTTCCTAGACATTTTATTTCTTATCATGCTTTCTATCTACATCTATCTGACACTTTTTTGTAGGTTACTTAAGCATGGGTCTCTCCCTCTATAGTAGATCACTCTTTTTTTACAAAATTTTATCCCTCCCTTTTGATCTTTTCATTTCTTGATGTACCATAGTCTTCTTTATCCTCTTACATTTTCTATTATTTTTTGTACCCCTTGGGATTCTCTTTTATGATTTTATTTGTAAGATCATGGATAGGACCTAACATCCCTCACAAAACTACCATCTTTTAATCATTTATTTCTCTTGTTGTTTCTTGACAATGTTGTTTTGGCATCCTTTGGGTTCTTATTTTATGAGTTGCTTTGTAAGAAGGCTCCCTCATTTTATCTTGCACTTGCTTAATGACACTCTCATGGGTTTATCTTGTATGAGTTGCTTTATAAGACTGTGAATAGGACCCGACCCTCCTCATAAAATTACCATCTTTTCATGTTCTTGATCCTTGTTCTTAACTTTAGCTTTTGCTTCTTTTGTTAGATGAAATTTTCACAACAATATATGTTAGCATGTTTTCCTCCATTTTCCTCATTATTATGATCAATAATCACACGTTACTATCATTTTATCCCTCTTTTTTTGTTTTGTCACATTTTTTTTGTGATTTTAAGTAATTAAAATTATTCCACGTGTAATTTTCCTCTTGATTTCCCCATTCTTGCATATCCACTTTGGATAAAATAATGTTGAAGTCAAGATAACACTTTTATTTCACCTATATTTATGACTCTTAGACCCCATGCTCTTTGAAGTTTCTCTCTCTTAGCAACCTTGTCTCAAGTTTTCAAATGAAATTCATCTCTAATACCCATGTTTGGTTTTACAAATCTATATGGAGGAGGAATATTAAAAACTATCAATAAAAATACAAATCATTTGAAACAAAAGGCAATGATATCTAAAAGGTATCATACAAATCTCAAAAGTCAAAATCACACCAAAATACATGATTACAATCACATATCCTATCTCTAATCAAATCTCAAACTCCATAGTTGGCCTCACATAGAGCCAAGGTCCTTTGGGGTGTGGTAGGCTAGTACATTAGAATAGGTAATTTAAAAATAAATATGGTGTTGCATGCTTTCTCATGTAAGTACTCAATATTCATAATAGACCAACATCTCTGTAAGGGGTCCTAAAGAATGGGGAACACATATTGGGGAGGTAGGTCCATTTTAATTTTCATCCATATAGCCTTCATGAGAATATCTTTATACTCCATTTGTTCACCTAAGATTTGTGTGGCTAAGAGAAGTTATTCAGAGTTCTTAAGGTCAAAAGTCCTCTTGTTTTGACAAATCTAATTTGAGTGTCTTGATTTCAATAAAGATTTCCTTTACCTTGTTTTTTCCTTCATTCTCCCCTCCACCCATTTCATTTTCCCCCCTAATAGACAAATTGCGATTTCAAAAATATTTTCCCTCTTCTTTAATTCCTTCTTCTTCACCTCTTAAAAGCATTATAGCATTACTTTGTTTCATTTTTATCTACCCTTAGAGCGAAACAACATGTTTGAGCAACTATGGATTTCTTTCTTTACACCATGAATTACATTATTAGACTTACTTTACCTTCCTTTTACCATTTATCATGATTTTTTTGTCTTTCCATCATGGACACCTAATTTTATACCCTTTTTCTATTATTAAGTGAGGTTGGCTTTTTACTTCTCACTCGAAAATGTTTTTTCCCCTTTTATGGACCTTTTTCCATTATTAAGTGAGATGTGGATTGTTACTAATCACTCATCAATGTTGTTTTACCATTTTGTTTTTGTTTAGTATTTTACCATTGATTTGTTTTATTACCATCCTATTTGACATGTATCTTTGGATTGACTTGGTGAGTTTTCTTTTCTTACTGAAGGATAGATTATTTGAGTTTGTTTACCTTTAGTAGCCTTGGTTTTTGGTTACCTGATTTACTCTTGTTTTTGGCATGGTCATTTGGTCTAATATAACACCCATTACCCTAGCTTTCTAAATTTCCCAAGTATGTCTTATCCTCACAACACTAGCTATCTTGGTTTTACTTGCATTTGTTTATTTTTTCTCTTTAGTTTTGTATTCTTGGGTCTGTCAAAAGTATTCTCTACACCCTACACAATCAAAACTAAAAATATAATATATAGCCATTCCATGATAAAAGGTAAGTCAAGGTACAAATTGCATTTAATTTTTAATTATTTACTTTTTAGTCATTTAATTTTTATATTAATTTCCCTTTCAATCATTTACTTTTAGTTATTTTTACTTTAAAATACTATAATTTTTTAGCATTAGTTTGCATGTTACTATGTTATTTCTCAAAGCACCATCCCCTGTTGCACCTTAGTGACACGTGATGAGATTTGAGTGGGGCATATGTATACACATAATATTTTCAACTTTTATCAAATATTGATGCTTTACATCTTGCAAAAACTCATCGAGACTCAATCTCTCTGAGTGCATGCCATAAAGGGTTCATTTAAAAAGGGGTGGGCAAACCTTTGGTGATTCACAAGATTATTGTCCATTTTGACCACATTATTACCAATCCAACTAGATCCCAAAACCATTACCTAAGATATTTCTCATTTTTTGAGTATTCCTTCAGTCTTTTCCTCTTTCCATCCCTCCTTTCTTGACTTAAACTCTTTTTTAACTATCGGTTGTACTAGGTCAACTATGTTGACCCACTTGAGTTTAAGGGTATTCTTTACTTTCTTATCTTGTTAGCCCTTTGGCCAACCTAGCTCAAACCTAGTAAATTATCCCCAAAAACACAATAGGTCGACTAGGTCAACCTTGTACAGCCAACATTCTTGAAAGGATTTAGGGCAAAATCTACCTATTTATATAAGATCATTTTGATCATTATTCATATGTGCAATCAAGAGTTATTTTTCGCTCATGCTTCTTCACAATCTAATCTTCCACCATTCTACTTGAGGAGACTTAGCTTATATTTCTTATTTGGATAATATAATCTTGTGGATAAGTCTTGGATGCTTTGGAATTTCTTAGTGATCCTTACAAACCATAACAACCTCTTACAAAGCCCCATCTGCTAAGGGAGAGATTGAGTCTCGATGGGTTCACATTCAGGTAAGTATATTCTAACTTTGTTCTCCTCTCTTTTAGTAGATAGAAGTAGCAAAAGTGTTGGCTCAAATAATACTATCTTTCATATTTCATGTATTAGGGTGTTACTCATACTTATTTTAATTAAGGTTCTATATACATATTTATTTTATTTGTTTCTAACCCTCAATTTGCAAGTTTTGGTATGCACTAGATTAGATTTTGATTTCTTGTTATTAGAATAAAGTGAAAATTTTAAAACCTTAGGATTCCATTAGGGTTGTTATGTGATTTTGTTAGACTATAGGCTTTGGAACCCTTCCTGGCATGATATGTTATGACAAGTGATATAAGTGATCCCCTAATCAGGTCTAGTGGATCCCCATATTCATCATGTTCCTACTTAACAAGTGTATTCCCAATCAAAAGTGTAGGTATGATCTATCTTATCTGATCCACAATTAATTTATAGACATGATAAATTTTTGATTGCATATAGTTGTCATGTGATGATTTGAGTGCAATCATATTTTTATCACTCTATGACAACCTCCACATATAATTATCATTCTCATTATCTCTTAGAAGAGTGACTGGACCTTCTGGATCCATCCCTAGGTGCATGGGTTGTCTTTGAAAGTTGAGAACCCAATAATATTATTCCCATATCCTTATAATTTGCATAATCAATCTCAATTATTCTTTAGTCATGGGTTGTAATTGATTCTACCCATTAGACCCAAACTGGTTAGCTACCAAAGTATTCATGACAAGATCATTTTCAAGCTCTTTATGGTTTAGGGATGAAGTGTCTAAGATAAAGCATAAGTATTATAAATCCTCAAAAAAATACATTTTATCATGGTCAATGGAAAAATCATAGGTATCACTTCCATTCTTACCTTTTTCTTATAAAAAAACATGATGAACACTCACCTCCAACTCTTTGATAGTGTCAAAGCAAAGTTCTTAGTCTGTTGTAGTTTGATCATCTTCCTCTTAAATGGATAAAGGTATCACCTCAATCCACTAAAGTTACAATTCATCTTACCTTGGTATATATTGAATCATATTTCCTTATTCACTTATAATCTTAGCCTTTTGTCCTATTACATCATTTAAGTATGCCATACTGAGTTCTTCTATCTCACTCAATAATTCAAGGTATAAGTGTTGCTAAGGATCATCCAATTGATTATTAACCTTAGTCTCAATAGTACCATCATGAAGGTTGTATTATTGATTTCATATTAGGGAAGGAATTTCTTGTTTCTCACCTACATCAGCTCTAATATCTTGGCATTGCAGCTGCCCCATATCATCTAAGTTATCTTCATGTCCAATTTATGATCTATTAGGATGAATAGTAATTTTAATCACCATTTCTTCTTCATAGAAAATTGAGGTGTCCTCTTCAAGGTGGTATTGAGGACCTATTGTAGATACCTCATGGTCAAGTTATTGAAGGACTATACCTTTAATGATCAACTTTGACATACTATATATCATGCTTAGATGGTCAAGATCTATCATCAGTGCATTTGGTTCTTTTTCAAGAGAGCGGGTGGGAGGATAATAGAATTTACTAGGGTTATTGATACTTTTAAGAGTATCCTTATAACTAGGGATATTAAAGGATTTATTGGGAATTTCTTAGGGAAGGGGAGGAAAATTTTGTGCTAAGCCTCTTTTATCTCCCTTCTCCACTCTTGAGTAGTGTTCTCTAGGTCTAATTGTTGACCAAATTTGATTTTTTGGTCAAACTGGGGCACCCCTAGGTAAAAATTTTGATTTAAAATGTTTGAAAGGGTCCTAATATATTTTCATAGGAAGTATTACTTGTTATCTAATGTAATTTGATGTCATATTATCTTTGGTCTTAGTTACATTAGTCAATTTGTCCATTTGGGGTCATTTTATGTGATTTTAATGTAAGTGGCATGGTTAACAAGGTTAAAAAGTGTATTAATTTCATTAAAAATTTATAATATGTCATTAAGAGTGTTAGAGATGTCAATCACATCAAAAGGTTGCAGGTTCCCTAATTGAAATTATAAAAAGAGGTAAAATGGCACTTGTATAATTTTTTGGGAAGTGTACAACATGGGAAATATCATGGAAGATTTATTAATATTTATAAAACTCATATATATGATTGGTTTGATCTGAAATAGTCATTTTTATGCCAAAACCATTTTCCACATTTCTTGTTTTTCTAAATAGACTGAAGTGATCCTTAGGTTTTTACTTAGTACAAAAAGCACAAGTAGTTTCAAGACAAATGATTTTGGGAGATGATATTAGACTCAAATAAATTAGTTTTTGTATATATAGTTTGAATATTGGTAAACTATACTTTATGAACCAATTTTAACAAGTTGATTGTGCTTTTTTACTAGCTGTTTGGTGTACCCTATAGGTTTTGCTCCATTTATACAAAATCCATATGAACTAGTTGGTGATGTTGACTTTATAAGATGTCTTATTCCTTATAATATGGCCTCTATTATTTTTTACATGATTCATGATGTTTGGATGAACAAAATTGGTCTATAATTCAAGGTGTCACCATGTGTAGTTTCAATTGGAGTGTTTCTGTTTGCTAAGTGTTTTCTCCTATATGTGTCTTAAAGCTAGTTCCAAGGTAGAAAGGATGGATATCACATGTGTGATTAAATATAATACATTTTGGGTTATCTGTAAGCTAGTTCACCATGTTTTTGTCACATTAAATTGCTCTATCTACATAACACAGCTCAAAATAACCACCTACAGGCCTTGATGATGTCATGATGATGCATGGAGATATGAAATCGTACTCCAAATGCTTAACATTGTCTAAGATACATCAACATGCCTATGGTAGTTATGTGAGTTTCATTCACACTCATTTTTCCTAAGTGGTTCATACCCAGTCCACTATTTAAACATCAAAACACCTACCTATAGGGAGCTGATCATGGTTTTGGGGTGTTGTATGGAAGAGCTAAATAATGTAACACCTTTTTTAGGTCTTTATATAGCAAGAAGGTCATGTAAAACCCATAAAAGTTCTTAGAAGATAAAAATAGTTATGGAATCAATTGGAAACACAACTTGGTTGAGTTGGGGATTGTTTTCCCTAAAAAGGGAAAATAAAGACCAAATGGCTTCTTATGGACCCCTCATAACACACTTTCAGAAGGTATCAAGGCCTAAATTTTGGTGGATACATATCCCCTAGTATAGAAAACAATCATGCAAAATATGGGGGTTTGAAATCATGGGTAAGTATGAGTTTTGGAGCCCTATATGTGCCATAAAACATACTAAAATAATTTAGTGATATCTATAGGCATGTAAAGGAAAAAGGCCTTTTGTCACCTTGAAGAACATTTTCAAGCATAACCACATGGATGGGATGATTATAATGGTATAACGAGATAATAAGAGGTTAAATATCATCAAGAAAATGTCAGGTAGGATCCTATCACCCCTATACCCACCTATAAGTAACCCTTAGGCTGGAAATGACAACTTACAGTAGGTTTTTGAAGAAAATTTATCTCAATCATGGTGAAGGGCATGTTTTGGGTTCCAATAGAGAAAAATAAGTGAATGAAAATGAATAAAATTTTATGGGAACTAAGAGAATGTCCTAAGGAGATCTTAAACACCATAGTCTAATACATATACCCCTATTTTCACCTATAGGTAGGGTCATTGTGGACTATCTCAATCAAAGGGAAAAGTGACTCAATCTTGGGAGTTAGGATGAATATGAAGGAATGAGAATGATGGGTTGAAACCATGTAGTGATAAGGGACCTAAAACTCCTCAAATATTTGTATGTCCCTATGATCACTTACATATCTCCCCTCATGCCTTAAAAATGTACCTATAAGTTAGACAAATAGGTTTAACACAAACAATGGTATAGGCATGATGTTATAGTTCCTTTGGTAACCTAGGGTGAGACACTAGTTAAGAAAATAGTGTGAAGTAAATGGAATGGTTAATCAAGTCCAAAAATAATCTTGACAAGACCTCCATGAGGCAACAGACACCTACAACTATCTTTTGAAATAGGACTATTTCAATCACCAATAATGAGATAACAAGAGCTACAAGAAGAACTATGATAATATTAGGTGAGATATAATTTAAAGGGAAAGATGTATGACATTAATAGGTATTATTAGAGTCATAAAAACATCATGGAAAAAAATTTGGAACTCATGATAACCTATAGGGGTGAACAATAGTAGGGTGTCTCAGTCCACCTACAATAGGGTCCAAGGGAGTGAGGGTAAGTGGAGCATAGATTGTCTAGGAAGTGGAGGGAAGGTTGAAGTGACTAAAAAATTATATATTATGACAAAAAGGTGTCTTAAAATTATAAATACCTTTCCAAGGTTCTAAAATACCTTTATCACTTAAAAAATGGACAATAGTCTGTATAAAAAGGCTAGCAAACCCTTTGGTTCACTAGGTAAGCATGAAAAATATAAGGGAAAGAGTGTTTTAGATGATTTTAAAAGATAAATAAGCATGAATCAAAGATGGGTAGCATGTTTATATAGAATATAATAATGTTTTTGTTTTGTAAGAGATATTTCTAAGTGGATTTAAAAATAGGGGTTTTAGCCCCTTTTGGACATTTGGAGATGATTTGGCATCCAAAACATGGAATCAAACTAAACCCTTTAGTAAAAATGGTAATTTGGACTTGTAAAAACTCCAAAAAGACTCACATTTCACAATTTATAAGGTATATACCTCTTTGTTTTGTCTTAGAGGTTAGCCACTCTAGGAAAATCAAAATTTGACAAAGTGGCCTAATGAGTGTAGAATGGACATGGGACTTGATGTGAAGCCTTGGAGACCTCCAAAAAACCTATTATGAGGTGTATATAAGTCAGGTATGGGATAATAAACAATGTATTAGGATTATAATCCTCAAATTACCCATTTCCCCCTTACACATAATCCAAATAGGCAGGTTTTCTACTAGGCCTAATTGGCAAGTCAAGAAAAAAGATGAAGTAAGGTGCTTGGAGGACTATATGATGGCTTGGTGAGCTCAAATATGGTGTGAAAATTAATAATACACCAATGAAACTATTATATAATAGTCCTTACACCCAAATTCACTAAGGTTCCTAGTAGACCTATTGGGCTTTGAGAAAGCCTAATGCCAAATAGTAGTTTATCTTCACTTGTAACTCTTGGTGGACTATCTAGATGATTTAGGCATGTTTTTAGGTTAAAATAAAGGTGTGAGATATTTTTTAGTGTAGATAATTGACTAGGAGATGCATATTTAATATCAAAACCACTCACCCTCATGAAAAATTGGAAAAACAAGCTTGATAGGGTAACTTGTGAAGCTCACATCTCCTTGAAGGATCTGCATGGGAAATCGATAATATCAAAGGAGTTATAAGGGATCCATAGCAGCCAATTTGTGGAATTTTTTTGAAACTTGAATGTCCAAGCTTTATGAATAAAGCTTAAGACCTGAAACTGATTAAAACCCCTTGCAAACCCTTGATAGAGACCCAATGGGGAAAATGAGATCAGAAATCTGATCTAAGGACATAGTTTGGAAAGTAAAACTATTTTATCATGAATAAGACTCCCTCCGGCTACTTATCACCATGATTGCCTATATGAACCTGTATTAACAACATGTAAAAAAGGGTTTTTCTCACCATTTTGTGTGTTTTTTAGGTTATAAATAAAGTTTAGGGGAAGGATTAGGACTTTTTATAACCCCTAAAATTCATTTAATTCTTTAGAAAATTTTATAAGTGTTCAAAAAATTACCTTCCTTTCAGCTAGTCAAAACTGCATAGTGAACACAAGGGTGAGAAGGGTGAAAAGTCTAGTGTGAGACTTTTTAAGGTGTACCTAAGTATTAAAAGGCCATGGATAGACTTTAAAAGTTTCATTCACTCCATTCTATATATTTTCATTGACAAATTAATCCAATTTTGAGGCCAAGTGTGAGGGGTGACAGAAAAGAGGATTTTTTATACTACAGGCAATGATGGTTTCCTTCCAAGAGTTTATAGATGTTTAGGATCAGAAAAAATGCATAAAATTACATGAATAAAGTCCTTCCCTCCTATCCCAATCATCAAAACTATCCCTAATTAGTGTTTGGATGTTCAAACAACTCCAAATGATGAAGGCAAGTTTCTGAGCTAGGATAAGGAATTTTGTGATACTTTTCATAGGTTTCATGAATTGTATGGATAATTGGAGCTCTTAACATTGCATGCTTCACCTCATGTCTCTTTCTCATGCAAAGGGTAAACCCTTTTTTGATATTGACAAGTTTTCAAGTGAATTTTGGACTTCTCTTGCCTTGCTCTTCTCTCAAAGGCTATAAATATTGACTCTTTTGGCTCTTTTGGGCAATCTCCATTGGTTAATGAGGAAACTCTAGCCAAAATTTTAATTTAATGACTCTATAAGAAATAAAAAATTTATTTTTATCACATTCTATTCAATTGAGTGTTAATGCAATCTTGTTGGTCTTGTCTAGTAGAAGATTATCTTTTCTAACATGTTATCCTTGATTGTTCACCAAATGTGTAGAAGAGCAACTATTAAAGGTCTTTGTTAGTGTTATTTTATAATTTTATAGGTGTATTATAATTGGTTCATGATTTTATCCTAAAAATTAATCATTCATTACCCTCTTAAACATAACAATACCTTTTGAACCTGACTTATGAAATATTGATGTGATAATGCAACTTTAATTGTGAGTTTTGTGTAAAAGAAGTCTTGTTTGAATCTAAGTGGTAAAATTTCAGTCAATGGAAGGAAATAAACTATTGGTACATCACCTTTTTTATCTTTCTTAGTAATTTTATTGACCCGTTTCATCCAAAGTTTATAGGCAAGAAAGTGTTTTCAAAGATTGCATCAAGAGAACTAGCCCTTCTAGAGATTCATCTCAAGAAACTTATCACCCATATAAAGAGAGATGTTTCCATTATGCCACTTGGATGAGGAGAACTAGGCGTCTCCTCAAGGGTGAAAATATAAGTGACAATAGTTTTTGGCATGCTTGATGGGACTCTAATTCATAAAATATTATCTAAGATTGGTTTTGGTCTTGGTCATAGTTATAGCTATATAAACATCTACATTCAATACTTGGTGACTCCACTAAAGTTTTTAACTCTTTATTTTTTGACCAATTCCTAATTTCCATGCCAAAGGTGACCACTAGGTCTACTTCTAAAGGTATACCTTTTGAGTTTGTGAAATTTCCTTTAAATTATTCTATATGGTTTAGATTTGTGAACACCCATCCTTATTCAAAAGAGTCAGCATTTAATAAGTCTGATTTCTTGTTTAGTTCAATACCTAATACTCAAAGTTCACATTCCAAGATGGCTAGAAACTAATCTTTTATAGCCTTCATCAGATCATCTCTTTTGAGTCTTTCCCAATATGACCAAATTCCAAGAGCATCCCTTAAGAGTGTTCCATATTTTAGTAGAGAGGGTCCTCTAACTACGATTGAACATATTAGAAACATAGCAAAATTATGTAATATCCATAATATCATTAAAGATAATATGGTTATTAGGTCGTTGGTATTGTCTTTCAAAATAAAATCTTTAGATTGGTATGGGACTCTACCTAAAAATTTTATTGGTTTATAGGATGACCTAGGAGATCTATTGACTAAGAGGTTTACAGAGCAGAGTGATTATATATCTCTAGCTAAGCAATTAACAACTATCAAGAGGGCACCACAAGATTTTATGTAGTATTTTAACATTATATTTCAAAAAATGTGGGATAAGATCTTAGCCCTTGTGAGACCCACTCCAAACTATGCATTCTTTTACTATCTAAAGTCATTGAATAGTGATGTAGCCATGATGATCCAATCCATGGGTAGGAATACACTCCATGATGCCTATAAGATAGCTATAAATGATGAGAATTACCTTTTTCAATTAGGGAAGATTGTTCCTAGGATACCAAAGCCATTGTTCCCTAATTTGTAGCCTCGTAGTCAAATTACATTACCTACCTTGGCTCCTTTGCCTAGTCATGAAAATTCTACCATTGTCTGAAACATTGAGATCCATGAATTCAAGATTTTACTCCAAAGTGTTACCAATGAATTGGTTTCTCTTAAAAGTAAACAATCTCAAATTTATAGGCCATACCGGACCTACAATCAGTTTGGACAAGGAATTAGACCTCATTTTTAAGGTAATGCTCAAGGACAAGGTCAAATCACCCAACCTAGAACTTACCAAAGTTAAAATCCTAATTCTACCTCATTTTCCAAGGCTCTTTTTCCCACCCAAAACAACCTTGTTCAATAATAACCAAGTTGTCCCTCATATGATCAAAGTTTCTTATGCCAATGAGATGCATGATCAAGCCATGACTATGCAAGGTAATCAAACATATCAAGTTTCAAATTTTAAGGGGCCAATGCAAGGTGTAATGAAATTTGGAATTGAGAATGGGCAAACACAATCTAATTCTACTCTCATTAATCATTTGGAGGGAGAGTTTTGTGAAATCAATTATTTAGGGAATTCAACCAATGTGAACACTAGTGTGGCTTCTAATGTTAGGTCTAAGAAGAAGGTTGTTGAAGAGACACAAGGGAATAATAAAGGACTTGTTTTGACTCCTAAGAAATCCTTAATGGTGGGTTGGTCTAATCTAGCTCCGAAAGTACAAGAAAATTAGAAGTTTTATAATGTAAGGCCTACTCCTACACATTCACCTCCACAAGCTACACCACAAAGTATTAGTGCTTCCAAAAAGCCTTCCAAGGTGATAAATCCTTGCATCAATGCTATGGACTAGATTAAGAAGTTTCATATGAATATTTCACTATGGGATTCACTAACAATACCTTGACAAAAGGACATGTTTCAAAAGGAATTGTAAGGACTTGGTAAGTAGGTTGGATCTCCTAGGAATGAGAATGTTGTCTTGGTGAATGGGACTCATCCCATTGATGGATAAGTAAAGAGGATTGATAAAAATACTCCTTTATACATATCTCTAATCATTTTTTATTACTTAGTTTATAATTTCATCTTAGATAGTGGGGTTAGTACTTCAGTTATACCCAAATGTATAGTAGATAAATAGGCCTTAAATATGAGCCAATGGCTAAAGGAGTCTCATAATTGGATAGATCACCAGTAAATACCTTAAGAGTAGTCAAGGATTTGAAATTTATTTTACATGATTGTCCTATATTTTACATTCTTCATGATGTGGTTATGGTAGATTTACCTCCATATTTTTCTCTTTGTTTGTCAAGAGAGTTTATAGCTAAGATAGGTGGATACTTGGCTACCAATTGGTCCTACATGGTGTTTAGGACAAAGTATGGTACTAAGGTAAGGATTGAATAAAAACCTATTCATCATAATAACTCAGAGCCTTACATTCCTAAAGTGGCAAATTTAAACTATGCCATTATTGATGAGGAGGAACTCCACATAGACCAATCTCCAACATCTTCCCTTGAAGAAGTTTTTGATTTGTACTTAGATGAATGGGGAGATGAACATTATGAGCATGATCCTTAAAAGTTCATAGAGGAATCTTGTCTTGGGGTGTATTGTATGCATGAGGAGGACTCTTTCATGGAAAATTTGATGTGATAAGACCTAAGTTCCCTAAAGCTCTAACACAACTCGTCAGATTTAAGAGCACACATGATTACCTTTGTATAAGCAACTTAAACATGCGGAAATACCTAAAAGAAAAAATAACTATAAATGAGAAAACACACAGAATATGAGAGGCAACACACAATTGTATTCAACTCATTACAAAGGAAATTACAATAAAGAGATCACACTCTTCTTCCACCTCTGTGAGGCTTCCTCCTCAAGGGCTCCAAGTAATCTTTCCACCTAAGTAATCTTCTCTCATAGGTCACAACACACAGCTAACACAAGCTATTGTTCACCTCATTATACGTCCAGTATAATCAAGTACAAACCGGTACTCTAAGTAGATCTCACCATGATCTTGCTCCTTGATGTATTGCTATCACCTTGGATCTTGCTCCCCCGCCGATCTCCTTTTGACCCTCGCATACACACACCCCCGCAGACCAACCTGATCTTACTTATCACATGTAGATCTCCACCATGATCCTGCAACACCCTGCATATCAACCCTGATCTTACATACATGAGGAATCTTACTTGATTCCACCATGGGAAGAACTCTCCAAGTTCTACACTTGGGTTCTACAAGTTCTACACTTAACAATACAACCCATGAGTCTATTATATAGATCTCATGCATAAACTAATTTAGACAAGTGGCTCAAAGACTCAAACTAGTCTTCATCATGCAAACTCTCCATTCACTTAACTAACTATTCATCAACAGCAGTTCTGACCACCACAGGTGACCGACGTCGGTCCCTGCCTGACTGGAGGTGACCGACGCCGACTGATCCCTGTCGATGTCAATTTCCTTCTGTGCTTCCCCTGACCGACATCAGTTGTGGCCTACTGACACTGGCAACTATCATGCTCAGAAACCTCCTTCTATTTGCAACAAGGTGAAGCTTTTAGCTCCACACCCTAATAATCTCTCACTTGGAGATAAACAGTTGCACCTGTACCTATACTAGTACTCTATCTAATCTGCATCCTGGCTTGTATTCCTCTTCAAGATCCCACTTAAATACAACCCACCACACACCCTGTGGTGCTACACCTGTGTCTAAATTTCTCCATTCTCAGCTTACCTTCTTCTACTGTTGCTATACTCCCACTCAATCAGAAACCCCTGTGAGTAACCTGTAATCAACAAACCACTAACCAGATTTGGGCCATCTATTAGTCAAATTTGCTCTAAGAACATCTAACCTCGCTCTGATACCATTTGATAGGACCTAAGTTCCCTAAAGCTCTAACACAACTTGTCAGATTTAAGAGCACACATGATTACCTTTGTATAAGCAACTTAAACATATGGAAATACCCAGAAGAACAAATAACTATCAATGAGAAAACACATAGAATATGAGAGGCAACACACAATTGTATTCAACTCATTACAAAGGAAATTACAATAAAGAGATCACACTCTTCTTCTACCTCTGTGAGGCTTCATCCTCAAGGGCTCCAAGTAATCTTTCCACCTGAGTAATCTTCTCTCATAGGTCACAACACACAGCTAACACAAGCTATTGTTCACCTCATTGTACGTCCAGTACAATCGAGTACAAACCGGTACTCCAAGTAGATCTCACCATGATCCTGCTCCTTGATGTATTGTTGTCACCTTGGATCCTGCTCCCCCACCGATCTCCTTTTGACCCTCGCATACACACACCCCTGCAGACCAACCTGATCTTACTTATCACATGTAGATCTCCACCATGATCTTGTAACACCCTGCATATCAAACCTGATCTTACATATATGAGGAATCCTACTTGATTCCACCATGGGAAGAACTCTCCAAGTTCTACACTTGGGTTTTACAAGTTTTACACTTAACAATACAGCCCATGAGTCTATTATATAGATCTCATGCATACACTAATTTAGACAAGCAACTCAAAGATTCAAACTAGTCTTCATCATGAAAACTCTCTGTTCACTTAACTGTCTATTTGTCAACAATAGTTTTGACCACCATAGGCGACCAACGTCGGTCCCTGCCTGACTGGAGGTGACTGATGTCGGCCAATCCCTATCGATGTCGGTTTCCTTCTGCGCTTCCCCTGACTGACGTCAGTTGTGGCCTGCCAATGCCAACGACTGTCATGCTCAGAAACCTCCTTCTATTTGCAACAAGGTGAAGCTTTTAGCTCCACACCCTAACAATCTCCCATTTGGAGATAAACAGTTGCACCTATACCTATACCAGTACTCTATCTAATCTGCATCCTGGCTTATATTCCTATTTAAGCTCCCAATTGAAGACAACCCACCACACACCCTGTGGTGCTACACTTGTGTCTGAATTTCTCCATTCTTAGCTTACCTTCTTCTGCCATTGCTATACTCCCACTCAATCAGAAACCCCTATGAGTAACATGTAATCAACAAACCACTAACTAGATCTAGGCCATATGTTAGTCAAACTCGCTCTGAGAACATCCAACCTCACTCTAATACCATTTGATAGGACCTAAGTTCCCTAAAGCTCTAACACAACTTGTCAGATTTAAGATCACACATGATTACCTTTGTATAAGCAACTTAAACATGCAGAAATACATAGAAGAATAAATAACTATCAATGAGAAAACACACAAAATATGAGAGGCAACACATAATTGTATTTAACTCATTACAAAGGAAATCACAATAAAGAGATCACACTCTTCTTCCACCTCTATGAGGCTTACTCCTCAAGGGCTCCAAGTAATCTTCCCACCTGAGTAATCTTCTCTCATAGATCACAACACACAGCTAACACAAGCTGTTGTTCACCTCATTGTACGTCCAGTACAATTGAGTACGAACCAGTACTCCAAGTAGATCTCACCATGATCTTGATCCTTGATGTATTGTTGTCACCTTGGATCCTACTCCCCCACCGATCTCCTTTTGACCCTCGCATACACACACCCCCATAGACCAACCTGATCTTACTTATCACATGTAGATCTCCACCATGATCCTGCAACACCCTACATATCAGACCTGATCTTACATACATGAGGAATCCTACTTGATTCCACCATGGGAAGAGCTCTCCAAGTTCTACACTTGGGTTCTACAAGTTATACACTTAACAATACAGCCCATGAGTCTATTATATAGATCTCATGCATACACTAATTTAGACAAGTGGCTCAAAGACTCAAACTGGTCTTCATCATGCAAACTCTCTGTTCACTTAACTGACTGTTCATCAATAGCAGTTCTGACTACCATAGGCGACCGACGTCGGTCCCTGCCTGTCTGGAGGTGACCGATGCCGGTCAATCCCTGTCGATGTCAGTTTCCTTCTGCACTTCCCCTAACTGACGTCGGTTGTGGCCTACCGATGTCGGTGACTTTCATGCTCAGAAACCTCCTTCTATTTGCAACAAGGTGAAGCTTTTAGCTCCACACCCTAACATGATGAATCCAAGTGAAGCTATGGATGGTTTATGGCAGCTTTTCTTTAATGGATCAAGAATCAAGATTGGGGTAGGTGGTGGAGCAATGTTGGTTTCTCCTTCTAAGGAAAGGTACTATTCCACTTTCATATTTTAATTTTATTGTACTTATAATGTGGTATAATATGAGGCCCTCATTCATAGTATTGAGTGGGCTAGGAAAAGAGGTGTGAAAGAGTTACAAGTGTATGGTGATAGTGATTTGATTGTGATTCAAGTAAGAGGATAAAATGTGACTAAGAAATATTTACTTAAGTCATATAAGAATAGAGTGTGGGATCTTGTTGAGGATTTCCAAGCTCTTAACATCACCTCTATCCCAAGATAAGGCAACAAACATGCTAATATGTTGAAAGCAATTGGAGCTCAGTTTGATGTTCCGAAGGGGATAGGAGAGGATAGCCACATCTCAAGGTGATTGTAAGGCTCTCTATACTAGATAATGTTACTAATTGGAAAGTTTTTGATAGTGACCAAAAAATATAAATTTTTATAAAAGAAGAGGTTGATTTTTCTTCCAAGAATCAATCCAAACTACAACAGCAATATGGAGGTAAAATTGTGCAATTGAAGTCAAACAAGCTCCCCAAAGGCCTAGTCACACTTGAGAGTATTTTCAATCATGATGAATAGTTGAAGAAAGAAAAGGTAATCATGTCTAATAAGAATGAAAACTATGAAAAAGTACAAATAGTCAAGGATAAGTTTCTTTCACTTGGAAAGGTATGTAATAGTGAAGAGAAACATGTTTTCATTGAGTTACACAAAGAGTTTTATGATGTATTTGCATGGGAGTATAGGGATTTGATCCAAAATTAGCTCAACATACCATAGAGATAGATGATAATGATAATACCATCAAGAAAAGACAAAGGCCAATCAATCCTAAGATTTAGCCTCTTATAAATAAAGAGCTTACTAAGTTGATTGAGTCCAAAATCATCTTTCCTATTAAGCATTCATCTTGGTTGGTAAACTTAGTCCCTGTTAGGAAGAAGAATGGAGAAATTATGTTGTGTGTTGATTTTATGGACTTGAACAGATTTTTCTTGAAATACCATTATCCTCTTCCCTCCATGGAAAAAAAGTTTCAATTTGTGGTAGGTAGTGAAATATTTTCTCTCCTCGATGAGTATTCTGGGTATAATCAGATTTTGGTGAAGGAAAGTGACCAATATAAGATAAAATTTATTACTAAATGGGGTACATATGATTATATAAAAATGCCTTTTGGATTTTCTAATTCTGGATCTACTTTTCAACATGAAATGGATATGGCTTTTCAAGGACTAATAAATGACATTATGCTAGTATATCTTGATGATATCATAGTTTTTTCTAAGGATGCAAAGGATCAATTGAATCACCTTAGGTAGTTTTTTGAGAGATGTATAGAGTTTGGAATCTCTCTAAACCCAAATAAATGTGTGTTTTTTTTACATTAAGGAAAACTTTTAGGACACATTGTCTCCAAGGAGGGCTTGTCCATAGATCCTGAAAGGGTAAGTGCAATCTTGGCATTGGCTTTGCCCAAACACAAGAAAGGTTTTCAAAGTTTCTTTGGGAAAATTAATTTCATAAGGATATTAATACCTTATTTTTATAATTTATTCAAGCCTATAATATCTATGACAAGTAAATATGAAGTGTTCACTTGGACTATAAGAAGGAATGAATGTTTTGAAGAGATCAAACAAGCCACTACCCATGCTCCAACTCTTGAAAGTTATAATTTTTCAAAGGATTTCAAATTTTATACATTTTAAAATGAGGAGGTAATATATTCCATGCTTACTCAATAAAATTAGGAAAATTTGGAGAAACCTATTTCCTTCTTTAGTCAAGGTTTGGAAGGCTATAAGGTAAGATATACCTTTGTTGAGAAGCAAGTACTTTCAGTTATTAGGAGCCTAATGAATATTAGGCATATGTTATCTAAAATTAATATTCACATATTTTTACCTCATCCTAGTGTAAAATACTTACTTTTTAGTATATATTTGAATGAAAAAAGGGTAGGTTGGATCACAAAAGTGATGGAGTATGATGTGTAAATCAAGGTAACCAAGCTAGTGAAAGTGAAAGGGTTATGTGAGCATCTTGCTTTAGATTTCAAAGAGTAAAAAGAGGTTTTTTTGGTACTTCATGATGACCATATGACATATTCACATTCATAAATGAGAATTTATACATAAGATATGATCCATTTTATTCAAATCGGTGAGTGTCCACAAGGCCTAGATAGAGCTAGAAGGAGGAGCTTTAGATTGAAATCCATTCCTTATGTACTTGTTAATTTAATATTATTTAGGAAAGAATTTTTAGGTGTGTTATTGAGGTGTATATAATCATATCAGATTGATAAAATACTATTTGAGTTTTATGATGGGCCAACTAGTGGTCACTTTACTCCAAGAACCACAATTGCTAGGATTATGAGGGCTAGATACTTTTGGCCTAATCTGTTCAAAGACACCCATGCTTGGGTAAGGAAGTGACAAAAATGTGTAATATTTTATAATAAAAAAAATATTTCTACCTTCCTCTTCATCCAATTCAAGTTGATGCACCCTTTATGCAATGGTTTTTGGATTTCATAGGCCTAATCAATCCACCTTCTAGTGTTGTCATAAGTGGGTGTTTACTGCTACAAATTACTTTACAAGATGGGTGGAGGTTGTATCTCTCAAGGAGGTAAATGAAAATCTAGTTCTAGACTTATATGAAGGTATAGTAACAAGGTTTTGGTCTCCTTCAATAATAATTTTAGATAATGCATTGGCTTTTCTTGGAATGAAGATAAGTGAATGGGCTTTGAAGTATTGCATCTATCTTAGCACCTCCTCCAACTACTATCCACAAGGGAATGGACTAGCTAATTTCAATAATAAGAATTTGATTAAGATCATAGAGATAACAATGGAGGAGAACCAAATTACTTGGCATTCCAAGTTGAAGACAACCCTTTGGGCTGATAGGATCACCCCAAAAAGAGATATTGGAAATTCACCATACACACTTGTCTATGGGAGAGAAGATACACTATCTATTTCACTTGAAATACCAGCCTTGGATCTTACTTATCAACTAGAATTAATGGAGAATGAAAGCATGGAAGTTAGGTTATGTGAGTTGATGGTGCTTGCGGAGATAAGAGATCAAGTTATGCAAACTATGAGAGCTCACTAATACCAAACAAAGAGATAATTTGACAAAAAGGCCATGCCAAGAAGTTTCAAAGAGGGAGACATTTTTCTAAAGTGGGATGAAGATATAGATAAACCTAAAAGACATAAACTTTGATTATTTGTGGAGTGACCCATATGTTATCATATAATATAAGGAACACAATGCTTTCCAACTCTCAAGGTTGGATGGATAAGAGCTTCATATCCCACTCAATGGGATATATCTAAAACATTGTTACTAAGGTTATCCTCTCTCCTTGTACATAGTTTCTTGCTTTCATTGTGTTCTCTAAGTGCTTATGAATATGTTTAAGTTTTATCTTGTGTCTTACCTTGTTTTGTGTCTTGATTTTATTGGTGTGGTGTGTTTATTTTGTGTTTGTTTTTAGGCATTACTTACTAGTTGTCTTTGATAATCCATTGACACCATTGGCCCTTGGTAGGATAAGGCTACTAGTCCTTAGTATAGTAGGCATACTACCCCTACGAGTCACCATTTTGTTGACCAAATTTGACTTTTTGGTCAAATTAGGGCACCCCTAGGAAATAAATTTGATTTAAAATGTTTGAAGGGGTCCTAATATATTTTCATAAGAATTATTACTTGTTATCTAATGTCATTTAAGCTCATATTATCTTTGGTCTTAGTTAAATTAGTCAATTTGTCTATTTAGGGTCATTTTATCTGATTTTAAGAGTCATTAATGCAAGTGACATAGTTCCCAAAGTGCCTAGGTGTCTTAATTTAGTTGAAAACATCCAAGAGTTTAGTAGTGTCAAATATTTTAGTCACATCAGAAGGTTGCAGGTTCCCTATTTGAAATTATAGAAATTAGTTGAAAAAAGATAAAATGGCACTTGTATAGATTTTTTGGAAGTGTGCCACATTTTAAAGATCATGGGGGGTCTCCTAATATTTATAAGACTCATATATATGCTTGGTTTGATCTTAAACCATCATTTTGATACCAAAATTATTCTGCACATTTCTTGCATTTCTAGGTAGACTAAAGTGATCCTCAAGTTTTTGCTGGGTATAAAAAGCACAAGTTTCAGGGCAAATAATTTTGGGAGATGATAGGAGACTAACAGACATTAATTTTCATGTATATATTTTGAATATTGGTAAACTATGATTTATGAACCATTGCTAACAAGTTGATTGTGCTTTTTTACTAGTTGTTTGGTGCACCCTATAGGTTTTGCTCTATTTATGCCAAATCCATAAGAATCAATTGGTGATGTTGGATATAGACTATGTTTTATTCCTTATTAGATGGCTTCCATTCTTGGTTTCATGATTCATGACGTTTGGATGAGAAAAATTGGTCTATAATGCAAGAAGGTGTCACCATGTGTAGTTTCAATTGGAGTGCTTCTATTTACTGAGTGTTTTTTCTTGTAGGTGTCCTAAAGTTGGTTCTAAGGTAAAAAGGATGGAGATCACATGTTTGATGAATTATAATACATTTTGGGTTATATTTAAACTATTTCACCATGTTTTTTCCACATTTTATTACTCTTCCTGCATCACATTGCTTAAAATAGCTACCTAGAGGCCCTGATGACATCATGATAATGCATGGAGATATGAAATTGTACTCCAGATGCTTAACACTATATAAGATGCATTAACATGCCTACAGGAGTTATGTGAGTTTCATTCACACTCATTATTTCTAAGTGGTTCGTACCTAGTCTATTGTTTGAACATCAAAACACCTACCTACAAGTGGTTGAGCATGATCTTGGGGTGTTGTATGAAAGAGCTAAAGAATGTAACACATTTTTGAGGTTTTGAGATAGAAAAAAAGGTCATGGAAAACCCATAAAAGTTCATATAAGACAAAAATAGGTATGGAATCAATTGGAAACACAACTTGTTGAGTTGGGGATTGTTTGCCCTGAAAAGTGAAAATAGAGACAAAAGGGCTTCTTGTGGACCCCTCATCACACACTTGTAGAAGGTTTCAAGGCCTAATTTTGAGTTGATACATATCCCATAGCATAAAAAATAATCATGACAAACATGTGGGTATGAAAGTATGGGGAAATAGGAGTTTTAGAGCCCTACATATGCCATAAAACACAATAAAAGAATTTAGTGATATCTACAGGCATGTAAAGGAAAAATGCCTTTCGTCAGCTTGAAGAACATTTTAAAGCATAACCTCATGGATGGGATGATTAGAATGGTATAATGAGATAATAGGAGGTTAAATATCATCAATAAAAGGTTAGGTAGGGTCCTATCACCCCTATAGCCACATATAGGTACCCCTTAGGCTAGAAATGATAGCTTATAGAAAGTTTTTGAAGAAACTTTGTCTCAGTCATGGTGAAGGGCATGTTTTGGGTTCCAATACAACAAACTAGGTGAATGGAAATGAATAAAATTATGTGGGAACTAAGAGAATGTCCCAAGGATATATTAAGCACCACAGTCCAATTCATATACCCCTATATTCACCTATAGGTAGGGTCATTATGGACTATCTCAGTCAAACAAAAAAGTGACTCAATCTTGTGAGTAAGGATGAATATGAAAGAATAAACATGATGGATTGAAACCATGTGGTTATAAGGGACATAAAACTCCTAAAGGCTCTATATGTCCCTATGACCACTTGCATAGCTTCCCTCATGCCTTAAAAGTGCACCTACATGTTAGACAAATAGATTTAACACAAATAATGGTATAGTCATGATGCTATAGTTCATTTGGTAACCTAGGGTGAGACATGGGTCAAGAAAGTAGTGTGAAGGAAAGGGAATGGTTAATAAGGTCAAAAATGAATATTGACAATACTTCCATGAGGTAATAGACACCTACAACCAACTTTTGGAATAGGACTGCCTTAGTCACCAGTTATGAGATAACAAGAGCTATAAGGACTATGGTAATATTAGGTGAACTACCATTTAAAGGGAAATATGGATGACCTTAAGAGGTCTCAGTAAATTCCTAAAAACATCATTGAAAAACATTTGGAACTCATGATAACCTACATGGGTGAACAATAATAGGGTGTCTCAGTCCACCTATAGTAAGGTCCAAGGGAGTGAGGGTAAGTAGAGCTTAGGTGATATAGGAAGTGGAGGTAAGGTTAAAGTGACTAAAAAATGATCTATTATGACCCAAAATTTGTACTAAAATTCCAAAGACCTTTCCAAGGTGCTCAAATATCTTTCTCACTTAACAAATGGACAATAGTCCATACAAGAAGGCTAGGAGACCCCTTGGTTCACTAGGTAAGCATGCAAAATATAAGGGAAAGAGTGTTTTAGATGATTTTAAAATCTCCATAAGCATGAATTTAAGATTTGGATCATGTTTATATAGCTTATAAGTATGGTGTTATCTTGGAAGAGTGACTTATAAGTTGATTTAGGGGGGAAATGTAGGAAAAAAGGGTTTTTGGCCCCTTTTTGGACATTTAGAGATGGTTTGGAATCCAAAACATGGAATCAGATCAAACCATTTGGTAAAAATGGTCATTAGGACTTTTCAAAACTATAAAAACACTCACCTCTTTGTTTTGTATTAGAGGTTACCCACTCTAGAAAAATTAGAATTTGACAAAGTGGCCTAATGAGTGTAGAATGGACATGGAACTTGATGTGAAGCATTGGTGACCTAAAAAAAACCTCTAATGGGGTGTATATAAATCAGGTAGGGGATAAGAAACAATATATTATGCTCAAACTCCTTTAATTACCCATTTTCCCCTTACACACAATCCAAATAAGCAGGTTTTCCACTAGGCCTAATTGGCAAGTAAAGAATGAAGATGACGTAAGCTTCTTGGAGAACTATATTATGTATTAGTGAGATAAAATAGGGAATTAAAATTCATAATTCACCAATTCAACTATGAGATAATAACACTTACACACAAATTCACTAAGGTGCCTAGTAGACATATTGGGCTTTGAGAAGGTTTAATGCCAAATAGTAGTCCATCATCACTTTTGACTCTTGCTAGATTATAAAAATGATTCAAGAAAGTTTTTGAGGTTAAAATATAGATTTTATAGCTTTTGGATTGTAGATAATTTATCAATAAATCCATATTTAATCTCAAAACCACTCACCATCATGCAAAACTGGAAAAACAAGCTCAATAGGGTAACTTGTGAAGCTCACATCTCCTTAGAGGATATACATGGGAACTAGAGAAGATTATAAAAGTTATATGGGATACATATCCACAAATTTGTGGAATTTTTTTGAAACTTGAATGTCCAAGCTTTATGAAAAAATGTTAAGACCTAAAATTGATCAAAAACCCTTGCAAACCCTTGATAGAGACTCGATGGGGAAAATGAGATCGGAATGCTGATCTAAGGAAATAGTTTGGACAGGAAAACTATTTTATAATGAATAATAATACCTCAAGATACTTAACACCATGATTGGTTGTATGGGCCTATATGAACAACATGAAAAACAAGGTTTTTCTCACCATTTTGTGTGTGTTTTAGGTTCTAGAGATGATTTGAGGATGCAATAAAGTTTGGGGCAAGTATTAGGAATTTTTATAACTCATAAAAGTAATTTAATTCTTGATATAAGTTTCTAAGTGTTTAAATAATTGCCTTGATTTTAGTCAGTCAAAATTGGCATAGTGAACACAAGGGTGAGAAGGGTGAAAACTCTAAGTGTGAGGCTTTTAAAGGTGTACGCAATAATTATTAGTCCATGGATAGCCTTTCCAAGTGTCATTAACTCCCTCCCATATATTTTCATGGAAAAATAAAGCCAATTTTGAGGCCAAGTGTGAGGGGTGATAGAAAAGAGGAGTTTTTAGACTGTAGGCAATGATGGTTTCCTTCCAAGAGTTTTTGCATGATTAGGATCAGAACCAATGCATGGAATTGTATGAATGAAGGAATTTCCTCTTATCCCAATCATCATACCTATCCATATTTAGTGGTGGGATGTTTAAACAACTCCAAATGATAAAGGTAAGTTTCTAAGCCAAGATAAGAAATTTTGTGACACTTTTAAGAGGTTTCATGACTTGTATAGACAATTAGACCTCCTAACATTGCATAGGTCACCTCATGCCTCTTTATCATGAAAATTTTATCCCATTTTTATATATTGAATAGTGTTCAAGTTACTTTTATACTTCTCCTTCGTTGCTCTTCTCTCAAAGGCTATAAATATTGACTCTTTTAGCTCTTTTGGGTAGCCTCTATTGGTTAATGGGGAAAATCTAGACAAATTTGTACTTAAATGACTCTTGAAGTAATAAATAAGTGATTTTACCTACTCAAATTCTATTCAATTGAGTGTTAATGCAATATTATTGGTCGTGTCTAATAGAATATTATTTTTTATATCATGTTGTCCTTGATTGTTCACCAAATGTGTAAAAGAGAAACTATTACAGGTGTTTGAGTAGTTTTTATGATTTTTAATGTGAATCTAATTAAAACTAAAAATAAAGTATAAGTAGGGTTTAAGATTATCTAAATATATGGATGTTTGGTTGTACACCATTGATCAAGCTTGATTGTGAGAACTCCTCTTTGGCTAGGGATGAAAGACTTGTAATACACCACACTTAAACAAAAAATGGATTAATAGATAAATGAGTGGGCTACCTAGTTACAACCCAGTCCTAAAAAGTGGCACATTTTCTCATATAGATGTCAACCCATTATTTAACATTCAAGTTTATAAATAAACTTGAAATTACAAAGATATATATTACAAGATATAAATAATGTAAAAGATAATTTGATAAAGATAAATGCTTATGGATTATTCAAGATAATACATAAAATATATAAGATAATATATGCATGTATAAACAATACCAACATACAACTTAATAAAGATTAGATAAATGTGAAATATCTATGATTAAGAGAGAAGATAAATATATTATTCAAGGACAATATATAGAAATGATTTTCTAATTTTTAGTAATGGATATTAATAGATTAAGAGAGATATTTAGAAAATAGCATACAATTTTAACAGATGCTAAAGATACAAACAAAAATATTTAAAGGGTATTTTATAGTTTAATAGGGATCGATGATGATCCTAAAGGATCAACATCAATTCAAATGAATTAATGTTGATTCTGAGTAAAAGTGTTGAACTATAAACAAATTATAATGACAACCTATATTTTTAATAAAATGATAAAAACCAAATGTAAGATAGACACAGAAGATAGTAAATTGGAAATGAAAATAAATTTAAAATCAATACTAACCTTTAATGCCTAAAAATTAACTTAGATAAGATGAGGGAGAAAAACCTTCAAGAACCTTTGATAAGCTCTCCAATAGAAGTTCCACAAGATTACAAGTTGTTGATCAAGTCCAAACATAAGATACAATGAGATTTTGGTAGAGTTTTAGGTTCTAAAAGTTTAGTCACATTCTCTTCCGAGCCATGGAGGTCCACTATATATAAATGGATCGATGTTGATCCTAACTGAGCGATTTCAATCCTAATTGATTGATGTCATTCATGGAAGATTGACGTCGATTTACCAAAAATGGGTGAAGCTGAATGAAAATCCATTACAACAAGTTGGCATGGGGTAAATGAGGGTTAAAACTACTTCTAAGGTTGTTTAAGTTGTTTTAACAATGAGATAAGTTTTTTAGGAGGTTTATTATGTTTTGGACATTTAGTTTCTTATACTTTAAGTTATATTTTATGTATATACTTTCAGGATGTTTGAGAGTGGTTTGGGACCTCCAGGAGTTAAGATGCAAAATATATACTTTTTGATGTTTATACCACATTTTAGACTTATATTATTTTAGGATTTCAAGATATGGTGCATATTTCTAGTGACTACATTTAATTATTAAAGCAATAGCCTAAAATATGGTAGAATAGGTCAAGGGTGCTAAATTCTAGCATCTACAACAGGTTTTTGTTAGTGTTCTTTTCTAAGTGCATAGGTGTATTAGAAGTGGTTCATGATTTTATCCTACAAAGTAATCCATCATTACCCTATTAAACATAAAAATTCCTTTTGGACCTAACTTATGAAACATTGATGTGATAATGCAACTAAAATTGTGAGTTTTATGTAAAAGAAGTCTTGTTTGACTCTAAGTGGTAAAACTTCAATCAATGGGAGGAAATAAACTATTGGTGCATCACCTTTTTTAGCTTTCTTAGTTGTTTTATTGACCCTTTTCATCCAAATTTTATAGACAATAAGGTTTTTTCAAATATTGCATCAAGGGAACTATCCCTTCTAGAGATTCATAGCAATAAAATTATCACCCATAGTAAGAGAGATGTTTCCATTGTGCCACTTGGATGAGGAGAGCCATGAATCTCCTCAGGGGTGAAAATCCAATTGACAACACTAATATAAATTGGTTTTATTTGATAATTTGAACTTAAGGAGTAGGAAAATAACTTAAGGAGTTTGAGCAACCTCCTAACTTGATAGAACTACCCTTCTCCTGCACTTGAAGAGTCTTCCTCCAACTAAGGAAGGTATTTGGAGTGGCATCTAGGACATCCTTTTTTTCTTGGTTTGGGGTGAGAATGAGATAATATTTTTGTTCAAAGGTTGGAGCATGAGGGATCTAAAGAGGGTCATAAGTAACTTGAGCAATATTAGATAAATAATTGATAGGTGTATGCTTCCCTTTAACCTCTAATTTCTAATCTATGAGTTATTGGTCATGGACTACCATTTTTAATAGAATTGGTATAGAAGAGGATTGATTTGAGATAGAACATGATGGCTGAGGTTACTTGGGTTGAATTTTTTAGCTCTCCCACCTCAAATTTTCAATTTATAAGTGTAAATGATCAACACTTTGTGTAGGTTGATTGCAAAGAGCAGTAGTTTTGTAGTATGACTAATCATAAGGAAGAGAAGGTTTTCATGGAGGTGTACGAGGCTAACAATGTGGTGGGTATTCATGGTAGTATTGATGATGTCCATTATATGGCTGATAAGGTTCAATATAATGCTCATATGGGCTATGATAGGGATGATAGGGAGGTGAAGGATAGAATCATACCAAATAAACTTCCATAATTATTTATGTGACATATGCATCACAACATGAACACAAATAAGAACCATCATACCTCTAAAATTGAAACTAATTGAAAATCCCTTCCAAAGATGTTTTAAGTTACCCAGTATGATTGTAGATGTTTCTACTAATGTTCTCCAAGGATGTCAAAGTATGATTCAAGACACTTGAATCTCACACCATTAGACATGTTATAAATATTATTTGTTAATGTTTCTCCATTTTTGAGGAGAATATTGTTCATGTCCAAACCTCAAACCTAGGATAACATGGGAGTGACCTATAGGGTGTGGGTTGCCCATTTATTATGTCAAACCTCTATATTTTCATAGGGATACTTCCCCTAATTTTTCATTTGGATCTTTTTATAAGTCTTGATTCTATTTAGATGAAAATTGAAAAAGAATTTCATAATTGGAACCTACTATAAAATTTGGTGATGCATCTGAACAATCTCCCATCCACTCACTCAACTTGAACATTAACACAATAATGGGGTAGTAACAACTAAACAATCACATTCATGAGTTTCTATGCACAAATGTTTCATGTGGAGGTTGTACTGGGTGAATGGAATACAAAGGTTATAATAAGAAAGTGTATCAAGAGACTCTTATTAGTCATGCTACACTTCAAAACCCCATCACCTACATATCTACATTCCACACAACCTGAATAAGATACCTTTTGGTCATCTAGGTTAACAAGGACCTAGAAGGGAAGGAAAACAATCATATTTTCATATCAAATAAGCATCATACACTATATTTCACCATGAAAGAGATACAAAAGTTTATTGATCAGTCCAAATAGGTGCATAAGTACAAACACTGGTAGAGTTTCCTCATACATGCCTAAGCGATACAATATAAGGCCAAAACCCTAAAATATATATAAGAAATGGGGAGAGAAGAAATGGAATGTGATGTGGATTTGAGATAAAGAGGTCATAAATGACCAAGATCCACTCAATCTTGCAGTCACATTAGTTACACCTTCTTTCTTCAATTCTCCCATGTATTGATCCTCTTTGATGGCTCCTTAAATTAGTTATTGACATTGGAATGAGGTGGTGGAGGATGATTCAGCTTTAGTTGCCTTTGTTAAATGGTTAACCATGCTCATAATAGTCCATCAATGATCCTAATGGTAGTTGCATGGCATACATCAGTGTGATTAGGCCTCTTAAGATGCATTGAGCATCCTATTAGTCTTTGTGCATGTGGACCAAGCCTTGAAACTAACTTCAACTTACATAATTTGCTTGAAAGTTAATTTTCCCATTTAAACCATCAGTTATTAGGCATTATAACCTACATTGACTCTCCTCCTTATCTCTCCTACGCCAAACTTGAGCCTTGTTGTTGACCAAATAGGTCAAATGGGCCAATTAGGCCTAATTGCCTAAGTGTTGGTGCTTGAAAGTCATTAAATACCTATAAGATATCTTGAGGACCTATGAACACATGATATTTATACCTAAAAAAACACCTTTAACCATGATAAATGTTTATATTAGCATTAGGCACTTGAAATTTAACTTCTCCTAGTTGATTGTATCCTCTTATGTTTTGTCTTAACTGAAAGTGAATTAGTTTTCATAGATTGTAGGTGCATACACTTTACCTTTGTTTATTATATAAAATATTATTAATTAATGATGTTATTTTATTAATATTATTTTCTTGATTTGGCCTATGATCCATTATGATATTCATGTACTTTTAACTTTAATTCTGCCTAGTTGTCTAGCTTGTAGGTGCTCTCCCTGTATTCTTGGATGGGTAGGGTGGTAATAATTATTCATGTGAGTATATTTTGAATTTAAGAGAAAAATTACCTTGATAATTTCCTTTTGAATCTACTCATTCCACCAATCACCTCAAAATAGTGACCTCCATCACACAACACTAGTTCCAAGTAAGCTTAAACAGAATGGCTATAGGTGTAGTCTAAAAGAAGGGTTTGAATGATGAAGTGTCATCTCAATTTATTCATATCACTATGGTATTATGGATGTGTTCTTACCTCATAGTTACCCTTATTGTATCGCTATTAACTTGATCATTTTAACTCAACTTACTTACAACGTAGTCAGTGATAAAGAGAGATCCATTTGTAGATGTTCCTTTAGACTGAGTTTCTACCATTACCTAATGAAGGTGAATTTTAGATGTAGAAAAAATCCATTTATACTTCTTCATGGATTATCATACTTCATTATTTCCTCTAATTCACATGGTTTCCCCATCTCTACCTCCTAAAACTTACCTTATTTTTCCCTCATAGGTTAGTTATAGGTAGATATAGTGTTGTCATAGGTGTTCCTTTGTGTTAGGCATTATTGAGGTAGTTAAGGCCTCCCATATAGATGTTTTGGGTCTCCTTGAGCATAAATTATACCTTTTAATTATAATAAGACACCTCACAATCCCATAAATCACAACTTTTCCTCAACTTTATTTACATGCCATGGATAGACTAGTTTAGGTGGATGTAAGTGTTCATCAAGTCTTGTATGGGACAATGATTGAAGTGGAGGTGTGAAGTGGATTCATGGTGACTTCACCTTGAAGGTATAATTATTAATATTGAGAATATTCACTATCCTCTCTCACTTAAGACCAAAAACCTGACCTTCCTCTCAAAAACTCAGTCACCAAGGAGTTGTAGACCCTATTGTATGGGCTGAGACTCCAAGTGTGCCACCTGAGATGAATGCTCTAAGACAATTTATGATGGTTATATATAATTAAGTCATTGTTTATACATCATAAGTCTTCTCTTATCACTTTTAATTTTCCTTGAAGAGGTATCCTTAGTCACTCATTGGAATTTTTCTTTGGATCTCTACTAAAGTAGGCCAATGATTGACTATAGGTGTATGTTATCTCTTACAATAGGGTTGGAGACCTATATGAACCCATACTCCTTAAACTTGTGACTCATAAATACTACAAGGTGAATCTATTTCCATTCATAAGTTTTATGCCTTGGGATTAAGGATGGATGGATGGAGAAGGGTGGTAGTGGGGTGATAAGGAGCTGAGAACATAAATATAGGGTGAAAATATAGTAAGATGGTAGTGAAAAAGTGTGAAAATATAGGGTTGTGTAAGATGCATGGAATGAAACATGAGAATCATCATAATTTTAATCAACATGAACCTTGAGGGACCTTAAACACACAACTTTATAGTCATGGTACTTTTAGAGGTAGAAAATTACATACAAAGTGTTATAATGAAACCTAGGAAACTCAAAAGATCTTTAATAACTCCTAACAACCTTAAATTTTACTAAGACTGATGAGGTGAATTTGGGAGGTAAGAGAGTGGTTACAGGTATGTTGAGGCTACCATGGGGGTTGGGATGACTATTTTCAAAGTCATGGTGGTGGTGTATCATGAATTAACATTCCATTTTAAGCCTTTATCTATGTCTATAGGGTCTGAAGGCAAATTTGAACCATATATAATGCTGATAGATAGTGAAATCCAAATGGATATGAATACTTCCTTGAAGGAACACTTGGGGATGATGAGAGGATATTTTTAACACCAATTTTAGAAAGGAGGTATGGAAAAACATGAAACATATCTGTAAACACTTCAAACCAGTTCACATCCTCTAATGAAGGCATTAAACCTCTGTCTATTACCCAACTTTCCTATAGGCTACACATAGGAGATAGTCTTGAAGTATTTCCATTATTATGATCTCACACATGTGAGATGAGTTCTCAAATGTATATTATATACCCCTTCAAGACATGAGAAAATAATATCAGTCAATGGATTGAGAAAACAAGTCAAAAATTCATGAAAACCACCCAATTGAAATTGGATTATGCATATATGAATAGAATACAAATTCCTTAACTTCTTAAGGAATGATAATAAAGCTTGTGAGACCAATCTCTATAATAATTCCCATGGGTATAAGCTACCTGAGTTTACTTCTTTTGGCCAAGAGCTAAGACATCCATTCTTTGTCCTCTAGTAAAACATAAACCTATGGAGTTGTTTGAGCTTGCAAGGAAGTTGGATGAAGTGAAGGACCAATTTTGAGCATGTTTGGAATCCATTCAATATGAAATTTTATATAGGCACTTACCATGACTTCATCTTAAATATTTAACCCTCCTCTATATGATATAGTTCGTATAATTCCATATGAGTGTAGAAAACTCCCCAAAAAGTTTGTTTCTTGTATTTTATTCAAGTTTTAGACTTTGCAACAACATTTTAGGGCCAAATAAGGAGGATAACAAGTTAATAATCCATCTAAAATAGGTTAAAACATAGGGGGAAGTGTAAAATCCATAAATTGGTATGTGGGACCCACTTGGCTAGTGGAAAGGGTGTGAATGGGTCTCAAAAGGCTTTTAAGGCTTATGAAATGCATAGGGGGCAATGTGACATGCATAAGACCCTTTTAAAACCATAATTTAATACAATTCATCAAAATATTTCCCCTTTTTAAGGTTTTATAAGGAAAAATAGGCTCATGAAGTGGCTTGAGGCGTGGTTGATGGTTTAGGAGGGGTGATGAAGGTGTTATATGGCTCAACTAAATATATCATGGGAAATGGGCTTAAATACCTTATGATCCTCATATTATGGACTCAAACATTATTAAAACACCTTCATATTACCAAAAAAATCATACACTCTTCAAATAGGGCTAAAACACTCATTGGGTTTTAGGACCTTTTGATAGTCATCTCTCGTATTCAAATACCATTGTAACACTTAACACATCACCACAGGGCTCAAGACACTCATGATACAATGTATTAATCATGAAATAATGGAACATTGTGACACTTTTAATCAAGACTCAAAGAATCTTAAGACTAAATATGTGATGTCTATGCTAGGAATCACCATAAGTAGGCTAAGGTGTTGGTCACTAAAAGTTTTTGACATCAGGGGTTGATATTTATCCTGTGAGGCCAAAATGTCAACACCTCTTTTATTATTAGACCCCTAAAGTTTAATAATAAGTGCATTTATTACTTCAATAGAATAGATAAAGATTTATCCACTCATTATTGAAAGCTTCAACTATATATTGACACATTGCATCCTACCCTTACTCAACCTAAATACAAAGCTATACCTCCTCCCAAGTAATTACCTGACTATATCCCTAAATATGGGGAGGTATATTGTCTTTGGCACTAATATGGTACATATCATACTGATCATTAACATATTCTCTAGCATCACCTTCATGATCATCTTCTGATGATTTATACACCCACTATTCCTATTTTCATAGGGCACCCATGAAACAAGGATCCCTCTTCTTCACCCATGAAACCTCCTTCACCACTTGTGGTTCCCTCCCCACCCATGGCTCCTTCTCCACTAGTGATGAATCCTTTTTGTCCCACATATACCATTCCTACTCAAGCACCTATTACTCTCCTTGAGTATTTCATGCATGAGATCCCTCATTAGCATGATCCTTTAGCTATATATACATTTTTATTTTGAGGAGATTTAAAGAGAGGTCTTTGCACATCTTTCCATGAGGATTGATGAGACCCTAGCTGTCATTGGGATCTAACTTCATAGAGATATTTTAGATGTCATGTATAATATTTGTGGAAAAATTTATCAATATTTATGAACATGACATGATGTTATTTCACTTTGTACTTCACTATGATTTTGGATTGGACTTTTGATCCACTTTTTTATATCTTATATCATTTAACTATGTGTCAAATTTGGTTTCAGCTATCTATTTCACACGGATCTTTATATTATGCTTCATGTATTGTATATGATTTAATTTTTATCTTTTCTTATGGATTATTTTTTTCATTCCCATGATTGCACACTTATGTCAATGAGTTCCATTCTTTCATGTATTTTTCTTTGATTTTTTTCTATTTTATCTCAACAACTTAGATAATTATTATTGTGACTTAAATATACAAACCTTGATTTCCTTAGTAATATTTATTTACCATAAAATCAGTTTGCAAATAATATGTCTCATTGTAATTATATTATACCAACCTAATTTGGATCTTCATTTATTCCTTTATATTCCATTCATATACTAAGCATACACATGGTTGAAACTTGAGATCACATACTAGTTCATAGGTAAGCTTAAATGTTCAGTTAGTCATATTTTTGGATACTTGGCTTCCTTTAGCCAAAGTCTAAATCTCATTTGTTTATATCACTTATACTTCACTCATGTTGGTTATTCCAAATCCATATGGAGGAGGAATCATGAAAATTAAAATCCAAATCATTTAAATAAAAGACAATGATACAAAAGGAAACATACAATTCTCAAAAGTCAAATCACACTAAAAGATGTGATTCATAGCACATCTCCTTTTTCAAATAGAAGCTCAAACTCCACAATTGGGCTCATGATAGAGTAGAGTCCCATTGGGGTATGATAGGATAGTAGATTGGGAAAGGAGAATAAAAAAGTCTTTTAGTGTTACCTAATTTCTCACACAAGTACTCAATATTCAAAATAGATCGACGTCTCCGTAAGAGGCCCTAAGGAATAAGGAACATATTGTGGGAAGGTAGTTCCATTTTAATTTTTTTGTTCATATAACTAGCATGAGTTGATCTTAGTATCTCACCTATTTTCCTATATAGTTTTGTGCTTATTGTGAGCAGGTATCCTTTGTATTTTGATGGTCACTAACTCTTAGTGTTTATCATTTATACCTCGTATGCCTCGTGTTTCCTAAGGTATTGTCATAAATGACTATGTCATTATTTTTACATTCCCTCTTTTATTTAAAATATTACTAATATTTCCCCTTGAAAAATATTATTTTTTTAGCTAATCATTCCCCCCTAGGATTCCCCTTTGTGAGTTGTAGTGTAAGACCATGGATAGGACCAGACCTTTCTCACAAATTACCACATTACAAACATATTTTAAAAACATTCCCACAATTTTTACACCTCATTGGTGTTCTCTTTATAAGTTATAGTGTAAGACAATGGATAGGACTAGGCCCTCCTCATAAAATATTCCAAGACCTAGTTCTTACTATAACCAAGCCACAATGAAATTACATCCATCAAATTTGAGATCAATAGTGTTCAATTATGATTTATACATCATTGACATACTTCCCAGCTTGATTCAGTATGTTTTATGCTTACTTCATAACTCTTTCACTTTTATCTTCTTATTTTATGATTGTGTGTATGTTTACAACCATTTTTATTAATTTTTTCCATACTTCCAAGCTTGAATTAGTGTGATTAGTTTTAACTTCCTTTTAAATTTTGTCTTTCTTTTTGTACTTCCCGACGTGATTTAGTATGATTCATTGACTTAATTATTTCACTTTATACCATTGTTTTTTCATGTAACTTCCATTTTATTACAAATTTTCATACTACCCAATGTGATATAGTGTGATTTTTATTTGTTTTAATTTGATGCAATCTTTTACATGGTTTGAATACATTTGTTACCTATTTTTTTTACTAGTTTTGGTTTATTAAATTTAGCCTTATTTTTTTTTTGATAAAGTAAGGTGGCAAACTAGGGGCCGAACCCTATACAATCAAAAAAGACAAGAAGGCAAAAAAACAAAACATGCCTTCAGAGAGATGACGGCACAGCCGAGAACAATAGATAGAAACAAAACACAAGCCACGGGAAGACCAGAGTCAGAGAGGTCTCCCCTTACATAAATATTGATTGATAAGATCATTGAGTTTCTCATTCTCTGCATTGTTCATATACCCAGTATTACCCACCACTTCTAGCATAGACATGTTCAGCAGAATTGTATTACAAAGCCCTTTAGCGAAGACCTTCTCTAGCTTCTGAATGTGGTCCTTCAGGGCCCCAATTTCAATTTTCCAATCAGTCTCATTCTCAGTGCCCTCACCAGCTTCCTCAACATACATTTTCCCCTTACTGTTAGTAGTTCCCATAGTGTCAGCACCCTGCTCCTCAGTAACCTCAAAATCCCTAGTAGCCTGCTTCCCTCCAGTGTCCTCCAAAACTTATTGGATTTCCTGCTCCTTAGACTCTTCCTCCTGGGTTGCTTCTTCTGAAGCACTTTCCAAATAATCAATCAATCTGGCCTTCGGGGCTGGTTTACCAGCAATCTGCCCCAACCTTCACACTCTGGAGGGGAATCCTTACTTATTAATTTTGGAAGGCTTGTGAGATTTGCCACCTTGGCCCCCCGTGGCCCTGCCCAAATTCTTGTGGGTCCCTTCCATAGTCTCTTTAATATTTTCTTCCTCTTCATCAACCTTTCTCTTCTTGCCCTTCTTGCTCGCAAAGGAGCTGGGGGTATCAACAGGGGTCTTTTCAGGGTCATCAATATGCCTCATTCCTAACAAGTAATCTCCTTTTAAATGATCTCCCTAATTTTTAAGGGAATATGAACACCTTGTCGCCACACCCTCCAACCTAAAAATTGCTGCCCAAGGTTGGCACAAGCACTAGCGACCCTATTGCCTTCTCTGTAGGTATGGGAAATCTCAACTTCAAAAAACTTTTGTAAAAGAAATTAGATATCAGTAATGATGCCTTTTAGCTTGATTCCCACATTTGAAGCTTTATTAATAGCATCTATGACCATCTTAGAGTCTCCTTGTATATTTAAGTTCCTTATTCCTAAGGATATAGATAACTTTAATCCCCATAGTAAAGCCATTACTTCAGCATAGTTGTTGCTCTGGCATCTAATTCCACTAGCATAGATAGCAGACATCCATCCTTTATCATTCCTTATAATTCCTCCTCCACTAGCTTTACCATCCAACTTGGATTCCCCATCAAAGTTGAGTTTCATCTAGTTAGGTTTAGGGGGGATCCATTTAGTATTAAGTCTCTGTAGTATTTTGGAGTTATTATACCTAGGGATCTGGTTTAAAACCTTTCATTTGGCTGCAATTTGGATTTCAATTTGAGATAGGGATTTCTCTACAACATGAATATGAGCTATTGTAACACTTTCCATAATGGTCTTAGCAAAGGAGTTAAACACCTGAGAAGCATTTCTAGCAATGTCCCTGAAAATTTTGTGATTGCACTCTTTCCATAAAGTCCAACTCAAACATGGTAGAGCTTGCTTCCATAATTCCATAAGCTAGGGATGTGTGAAGGTTGGGTTCTAGCTGAGAATTACTTGTTTAAGGTCAAAATTACAGACCCATTCAATACCAAAGTTGTCAAGTATTGTGCCCCATAATTCTCGGGCAAAATCATAGTGGATAAAGAAGTGTGAAACTGATTCCTCTTTTGAACCACATAGGAAACATCTATTAACCAAAGTAAACCCTCTCTTTTGAAGGTTATCCTAAGTAAGGCTTTTGTTATGAGAAACAACCCATGAAAACATGTTAATTTTTGGAATAAGTTTATGATTCCAAACCTTTTTCCATACATCTTTATTCTGAGCTTCAAGAATGAGTAGATGGTAAGCAGATTTGACAGAGAATGATCCATTCTTATCTGGCCACCAGTATTGTTCATCTTCCTAGAGAAAGAGAGGGATTATGATCTCCTGAACACACTACTAGATCTCTTGAACTATTGAGAAAAGCTCAGGCTAGTGCACACAACAATCCAAAAGATTTTTCCATCTCCTCATCCCATTGTTATTTTCCATATAATCACTGACCCTATCTCCAAAAAACCAGGTAGTCAAGTCAAAAATCTCTCCATAGTTTCCTTGTGTGATGAGAGCCTTGTCCTTTAACCAGATATCATCCTAGAATTTAATATGCCATCCATTTCCAGGTTTCCATCTAATTCCTTATTTGAGAAGGCTTCTACTTTTTAACATTTTATTCCATATCACAAATCCCTGGGGTAATCCCATATGTTGAAGAAAGTTGGAATCATCAATGATATGCATGTATTTGACATACATTATTTCCCCCCAATCATTGTTTTTATGGATCAGGTTCCAACTAACTTTTGAGAGAAGGGCTTTGTTCATGTTCCTGATGGACCTAATATTAAGTCCACCATGAGATTTTGGAAGACACACTTTTTCCCATCCGACTAAAGACATTCTCTGTTTGTCTTCCACTCCCATCCATAAAAATTTCCTTTGGATTTGTTCTAGTTTCTTAGTAAAATATGCAAGAATTTTAAAAGGAGACAGGAAGTATGTAGGAATACCTTGCAGTGAAGCCCGAAGAAGTTGCAGTTTACCAGCACTGCTGAGTAGTTTCCCCTTCCAACCAAGAAGTTTCCTCTACATTATTTCCATAATTCCATTCCAAAATCCAAGAGATACCTCTTTGACCAAGAGTGGGAGACCCAAATAGGTAGCTGGTAGGCCAGCTTCAGCACATTCTAATATATCAATGATTATATGTCTAAGTTCATTAGGAGTGTTGAAGAAATACACATTGCTTTTCTGGAAATTTATCCTTTGTCCCAACTATTTGGCATAATTATTTAAGATATTCTTCCATATTCTAGCTTCAATCACTGATGAGATGCCAAAGAAGATGGTATCATCCAAAAATTGTTGTACCACCATAGGATGAAGGGAAGAGGCAGGTTTGATGCCCACTAGCTTTTTTGAGGCTATATCTGCTTGTATGTATCTTCCCAGTGCCTCAGCCATAATGATGAATAATTACGGGGAGAGAGGGTCTCCCTGATGAATTCCTCTTGAGGATGAGAAAAACCCTCTAGGAACACCATTAACCAACACTGAGAATTTTGCAGAAGAGACCGCGTTCCATAACAAGCGAGACATTTTATCATTAAACCCAAATTTTCTAATCACTTGGAATAGAAAAGTCCATGAGACTCTATCATGAGCTTTAGAAATATCAAGCATGAGAACCATCTTAGGGATTTTGCTCTTATCCATGGAGTGAATAGTCTCATGTGTGGTGATCATAGCATCACGAATCTGCCTGCCTAGGACAAAACCTTTTTGAGTAGGTGAAATAATTTTGTCTAGCAAAGGTTGAATCCTCATGACCAACATTTTAGTACATAACTTATACACAGTGTTGCATAGACTAATGGCCCTGAAATTAGTGAGGTTTAAAGGTTGTGATTTTTTAGGAACAAGTACTATGAAGTTATTATTAACTTGTTTCAAAAGTTTACCTGATCTAAAAAAATCACACACAACAGCTGTGAGGTCTGCTCCTACTATCTCCTAATATTCCTAAAAGAATATAGGAGGAAAGCCATCAGGACCTGATGCTTTAAAAGCACCCATGGAGAATAAAATAACATGGAATTCTTCCTTAGATATAGGCTTTAAAATCTCCAAATTATCTTCTTTCGTTATCAAATAGGGGATTTTATCAATAAATTGATTCATAGGTCTATCGATTCTATCATTATTATTTTCTTTCGTAAGTAGATTCTGAAAGAAAGCCCTAGCTTGTTTCCCTATTTAATTATCCTCAGTAATAATGTCACCATTATCTAGGACAAGTTTAGTTATTGAGTTGGCTTTCCTATGTTTCATAGCTGAGAGATGAAAAAAGGTAGTGTTCATATCCCCCTCTTTAAGCCACTGAACACGGGATATTTATTTTCAAAAAACCTCTTCTCTTTCCATAAGATTCTTCCATTCTAAAGATAGGATATTCTCTTCTTCTAAAGTATCCTCAGATTCATCCCCTTGATCAATCATTTGTTGTATATCCTTGAGTTTTCCCACTATATTTTTCTTCTGCTGGAAGACCTGCCCAAAGCTGTATCTATTCCATCCATAAACTTCTTGTTTAATGTGTTGGAGTTTCTTGACTATTCTAAACATAGGAGTACCTTGAATAGGAATTTTCCACCATTAGGCCACCATTTGTCTAAAGTCCTAGTGTTTGATCCACATAGCTTCAAAATGGAATGGGGAAGGTCTGAAATGTCCCTGTTCTCTCCAACTGAGGAAGATCGGGTAGTGGTCAGACATGGTTCTAGGGAAAGCCTGTGCCTACATATTATGATAATCCTTCCAGTTTCTTGATATAAGAAATCTATCTAGTTTAACTTGAATCATTTGATCTCCTCTTCTTCTAATGGTCCAGGTAAAATTTTGGTTTTGCAGCTCTATGTCCGATAATCCCCAATCATTAATGAATTCAGCAAAGTCAAACATGTTGTCTGAGTAATCCATAATTACACCCTATTTTTTATAAGGGTATAGAGGAGTGTTAAAATATCTAGCTAACATCCATCTAATGTTTTAGGGATTATTCTTGAAACTGCTCAGATCTATCCATAATTTCTGTCTCAAAGCTCTGTTATTCGGTCCATAGACATTGATCAACGACTAGTTCAAAGATTTCATAGAAAAATTGGTAATCAAGAAGTGCTTATTATAATCCATAAGAGACCCCTGGATTTTAGCACTATTCCACATAGTGACAATCCCCCCTGAAGCCCCTTTAGCAGGACTAATGCAAAAAGCTGCCTTAGGCCATATATAGGTAGTAATTTTCATAAAATTCTCCTCATTCATCTTGACTTCTTAGAGTAATAAAATATCTAATTTATTATCTAAAATGCAATTTTTAACCTCAAACTGCTTTGAGGGACTGTTAAATCCCCTTAGGTTCCAAGATAATATTCTCATTTAGAGGGTTTGGGGGGTTGGGCCTCCAGTGTATTCTATTTACCATTGGCAATCTCCCTAGAAATATCTCTTTGTCTTATTTCTCATAGGGTTGGCCTCCCTTGTTTGGGCTCAGTGCCAACATCTGTAGATTTTTTACCTTTTTGATTCTTTTTCTTTGGGGTAACCCATTCCTCCTATTCATTACTACCACTTTGTCCTATTACACCTATTACTAAGTAGTTTCCTACTTGGTCTCCAACTTCCAGAGCATGGAAAATGTCTATATTTAGCTGTGGGTCTACTTCTCCTTTAGTGGGACTTTCTGGAGTTACTTCTTCCTGTCTAACTCTTAGAACTTTGTCTTCTTCATTAACTTCCTCTATCAAAAGGTTACCTCTTTCTCCTTCCTTAGACATATTATTCTATTTTTCTAGAGGGTTGGTTGTGTTAAGCAGAGACTTCTGACTATCATCTGATACTATATTTTCCTTTGGGACAGCTTTTCCCTCACTACTAGTGATATCCTCCTTTCCCATCTCCTCCTCTCCCTTTTCTGTGTTGTCAAGATTTTCCACATTACTCTCCATTTCTTGCTTGTTGTTCTTTCTATAATTGAGAGCCTGATCCTCCCCTTCAATCTGGGAATCATCTTTCCTCCCCTTTTGCTTTGTTGTGCATTATGTCATTAAATGTCCCATTCTCTTACATATTTGATAGAAAGTGGTAGCATTTTCATAAGTGATCGGCTGAGTCCAGGTCCCATATTTAGAGTTTAGCTCTATGGTTGTAGGGAGAGTCCTATTTATTTCAACATTGACACAAAGTCTAGTGTACACACATCTAGACTTTGTTTTGGTTGTATGATCTATAGTGACATATTGGCCAATAGAATTGCCAATAGCTGTGAAAAAAATTTCATCCCAAAATTCCAAAGGGAACCTTGGCAGTCTTACCCAAGCAGGAGCAGACTTAATAAGGTCTGAGTTAGGACCAAATCCTAGTTTCCATGATCATAGGGAAAGATAATGTGGGCCATACAGCCATGGTCCTCCAGCAAGAGTAGTGATCATGTCCTCCCTATTCATAAAACTAAAAAGGAATAGGCCTCTTGCCATGGCAGTGATCGAAACACTACCCTTAACTTTCCACCTAAACAAAACCCATTTCCTAATCATTTCGATTCTAGGATGGAAAGAAAAAACTTACCTACCAATGTAAGGTCCATGGATGCCATGATTTCCTCCACTAGATCATCTGGGATATGCAGGGTCGTGCCCTCTAAGATAACAGGGAGGCTCATCATGCTTTTCGAGGGGCACATCTTTTCACTTGTAAGTGCCTTCTTCCATCGATTGGATGGACTATCCACTACCAGATTTTTGAACAGATCCCTAAAAGCACTGCCACCAGCAGTCTCCTCCATTGGATCCGTGATCCCTCTGGTCACACTTAGGGGGCCCAACTTCATGGGAAAAGACTAGTTTCAAATGTTGTTTGATGTTAAGATTACCCTTTATTTTATTTAGCCTTCTTTTGTTATTACATATTTCCCATCATGATATCTTGTGTATTACCTTTTTTTTTATTACTTATACTTTTCCAAATAATTTTTCCCTTTTTATTTTTAACCATGCATGTGTATCTCATAATTCTAGAAAATAAAACACATCACACATTTCCCATATCATATACAACAAAAGCTAAATACATGTGCTAAAAATAAAATATATCCATGCATCTATATCCACATCCAAGTACAAATCATGAGATCAATATGCACATGCGCGCACGCGTGCACGCGCGCGCACACACACACACACACACACACACACACACACACACACACACACACACACACACACACACACACACACACACACACACACACACACACACACACACACACACACACACACACACACACACACACACACACACACACACACACACATCATGTGTTTTATACAATAAAAGGTAAAAAATATAATGGTTATAGCTCTAATACTATGCTCCATCATGTATATCATGTGGCCTAACCATGCTTCTTGGTAATGCCTACATCTATCCCCTATGAATAATGCATTGTAAATAGTCTAGGATATCAATCAATCAATTTATCCCTATAGATTAGCCACCTATTTCTATACTTATCATATCTATATGGTATTCACCATGTGAACAACTCTCTCCTATGTTAGGGCATGCCAAGACTATGCCTCTCTAACTCTATCCCCTATCAGTAGCTATAACTCATCATGACATGCCTATAGCTACCTCATAACCTCTCCCACCAGTCTAAACCAACCAAACTAGGTTGGGGTAGATGGAACCTCAATATCATCTAGAGTGGTTGGGTCATATAGTGTCATCATTCCATCTAAAATACCATGGTGTGTAGCCATAACCATGGCTCCCCATCTAACCTATTCTATTGTAGGATCTATAAAACTAAAACTAGATAAACATTTATCTATCATAATCATAATGAAACTAGTGTTCTATATCAAAAACTTAAATAAAATTTAAAATAATTCTCACTAATGCTTATGTTGTTGATCATAGTCTCCCTATATACTCGAACATCAAGCACCTCTTCTTTAACCACCTCTACACCAATGCAAATCTAGGAGTCACCACCCAAGATCCCCATAATCATCTCCTTAGGGGTGTATCTATGGACCAACTATGTCATAGAGTAGCCATTGGATCCCTCTATATAATATCTAGCACCTATGTCTCCTTGCATTGACATTGCCTCCATCTTTGATGAGTACATAATGGTCATTATTGCCTCTATTTTAATGCTTTTTGTTCTCCTACATCCATATCCATCTCGTCTCCTCCTACTATCTTTATTTCCTCCTACTATTATTCTCAAATATCCCATGGTCTAGCATGTTAAGGCCTAATCACTAGTATCTCCAAAGGTACCCCTCTACCTCCTCTCTCTTTCAGCTCTCTATCATTTTTTACCCAATAAGTAGGTACTACTGGAGGAAACACTAGATGGTAGAGTCCTAATTGTCCCAGTATGTGAGTCACTAGATGTAGCTCCACCTATGAAGTGTATTGGACCATGATCTACACACATATTAACCCCATCATAATGGTAACCTAACTAGGCCATATGGAATCTATGTGAGTGTAGGGTTTCCACATGATCTACCTTCATGTGATAATTTGTAAGTCTGACACATGGGGCATTATCCACACTACATGGTGATATATCCATCACAATACCTGAGGTAACCTATCATTTATTTCATGGGTAAACCCAACCAATAAATACATGGGAAACCTCTCATATATCCATACACTAAGTAAAATCATTAGTTTTATTTTCTTCTTCCCTCTAAACATCACCCCATACATATCATACATGAGTTGGACCCAAATGATAGACCCAAAATCATAAAGTGCTCACTGACCTAGGATGAACTAGAACAAGGCTATCAAATATAGTGGTACTTTACCATCTGACTTGTGACACAATACTCATGTTGTCATAGGTCCTATAACTACCTTTTAGATGTTTAGAATAGTTGCAATATATACATCAAATAAGATCACCCTTGACCTAGGGTGAATCTTATATGAGTAGGTAGCCCACTTGGTTAATGTTCATCTCTTATCATCTAACTCTGATGTATTAGTAATCACCATTATCCTACCTATCAAAAGTCAAAGCAATGCATGGATGTCCTCTAGAGTAATCCCCAACTCAATGGTGCCCCCATCCACCTCCCATAAAAAAGTGTTGGTTAACCATTCCCATGTTCTTGGGAACATGACAATGAGATCAACACTTAGAGGGATCCATCTCATCTCCATGATGATACCAAAGCTAAATGTGACCAGTCAAGCTCTATTCATTTCGATCAAATGATCTAATAGCTCTGATAGCCATGATGCATCTACCAAGCACCAATATATCCATCTCTATAGAATATCAAACAACAAAGTATCATATCTCCATATCATAAATAATTAAAATACATTCTCAAAAGTTTATAAATTAATTTTTTTTGGTTTGGTTTTTTATGTTTTCTTATTTTTATATGCCATCAACCCATTTGATACTAAATAGACCTTTCTATTTTAGACACAATCAACCTATTTGATACTAAATCATCCTTTTACCCTCTTTAACATAGTAAATCCACCCTCTATTACATACTTATCCCCTTTTAGAAAAATATATTAGCCACTTACCACTAGCTACATCAGCCATTTATTACTAACCACATCAACCATAAGGTAGTATGTCGACCATCTTCCCATTTTAGACTATGTTAGCCTACTATTACACAATTGACCAACTTAATCAATACTATTTCAACCCACTACTACACATTCAACCCCCTTATTTCTTTTCACCTTATGAACTAAGTTGACTAGGTCAACTTTGTTATCTTATTGTAGAGAGTTTTTAACAATTTACCATAAATGCCTTAGGCATTTATTGGTTTAACTTTTTCCTACCTAGTACCATGTTATGCCCCTAGTCTACCTAAGAAAATTTTAGGGTTAATTTTGGTTTATATATTTTTCCTACCAGTTAATTTTCCATACTTAGCTCCATTTCAAATAAAATTAATTGAAAAATTAAAATTCATGTTTTCTTACTTGTGATGCACTCACTATAGCCACCAGGCATCCTCCCTATCATAGCTATCATCTCCTCATCATGGTCACTCTTTAGGCTTGAATTGAGTCTCTTGGAATTCTATTTTCTCATATTAGTAAAAATAACAAAGGAATTATTTTTCACACTATTTATATTTACTATTCAAAATTATTTACCTATCAAATATTTACAAGTAGATTCAGTTTTTTGATCATATCTTTATTTTTACTAGCTCTTTTTTCAAACTATAAGATGATCTAGAATTCTAACATTGTAGAGAATATTTTCACCTATTTTATATATATATATATATATATATATATATATATATATATATATATATATATATATATATTCACTAATTTCTACAGGTTTACCTAATGTTCCCTACATTAGACACCTTCACATTTCTTTCACTTCATTCCTTATATACAAAACTAAGGTAAGTAAAGGTATGTGTTTTTGAATTATTTTTCTATGCCCTTAATGTTTGGTGTGTCTAGGGATATGTGTGGCCGAATTTTGGCTTACATACCTCTTTTATATTCGTGTTACATTTCTCTATGTTCTTAGTTAGGTCAGCCTATGGAATAACCATGACTAAGTAGACTATATATATGAGGTAATGTTTAGTCTTTGAGGATCATGTTAAGTATGCTACTCTTAGTGTATTATTGTGGAGGTTGACCCCTCAAAGTGGCTTTTCTATATTATCTAGTATTCTACTTTGTTATCAATTATTTTTGTGTGATCTCTTATATTCATTTATTCTATATGATATATAATCATTTTGTGTGAACATCTAAGTAATTTCATTATAAGTGGTATCAAAGCTTCAATTTGGGTAAGTTTCCTGTCGCATTACTTTTTTAGATCTAGTGAGACATGACTTTTGAGAGAGGAAGGAGAGAAAAAACATAACTTCTAATGTGGGAAGAATTAATTTTTTCTATCAGCACAATATTTTTCAAAATGCTTTTTTGAAAAAAAATAATTAAAAAAAATTCTTGAATTTTTTTTTGCTTTACACAATTATAGTCATTGGATTCATCTTGATGAGACGATCACAACTGTATATTTTTATTGTACATTTTTATCGTGCCAAAATTTTTACCCTAGTGCACAAAGGCATTCATTAGATTCCTTTTGGTAAGGTGATCGTAATGGTACCATCTTTTGGTATACTTTTTTTGGGGAAAAAACCCTCCTAGGGTTTGTATATGGCTAGCCCTTCTACATGGGGAAGAAAAGGTGGAAATAAACTTTTAAGACTCCTACTAGTGACATGGAATCTAGAACTTTAGATCTATTGATTTCTCAACTTCAGGCTGACATAAAGGGCTTATTATGGCATGCTAACTTTGTTACAATTAAAACTAATGTTTCATAGACATGTGGAGAGGTTAATGGGGTTCACACTCAATTGAATCAAATTACTTCTCAATTAGTTTCCCTTTCATCTTAATTACAATCAAATAACCCTCTACTTCATCATTCAGGTCCTCTTCCTCTCAACACTAACAACTCCAATTCTGGTGTGAAATCAATGTTACTAAAAGTGGACATGCATAATTTTGATGGTAAGGATCCTCTCACTTGGATTACCCAAATTTATAATTTATTTTATCTTCATCAAAATCCTAATTCTCATAAGGTGAGAATGACATATTTGTATTTGGAACCTAAGCAATTCATTTGGTATAGCTAGTTATGTGCTCAAAAGAAAAAGAATGGTGATCCTGTTACATGGTTTATTTTCAATGATGAGTTATTGGCTCATTATAAAAATAATGTATCTAAGAATTACTTCAGATAGTTAGCCAAAATATGGCAAATAAGAACTATGAAGTATTATATTCATCAATTTCAAAATCTATCCTTATAGATATAAGACATCACTAAGGAAAATTTGACTGATCTATTTTTGGGTGGTCTTAAAGATAGCATCAAATTGGAGGTTTAGATGTTTAACCCAACATATATATTAGAATCTATCTCATGAGCACACATGGTATAGGAAAAAGATATGGTCAAATAGAAAACCTTCACTACTGGTTATGATCACACCTTTCTAGCACCATCATATCTTCAACCCACTAGATTGACACCTCAACAAATTGAGGAGAAGTGAGCCAAAGGGTTGTGTTATGGTTGCAACAAAAAATGGATCAAAGACCATCATTGTTCTAAAAATAAGTTGTTTTACATCAAAGGTGCAAATGAGGATAATAATGATGAGGAGACAATTAGTGAGGATGAAGAATGTCTTGATGAGGAATTTGAAGACTCTTAGCCTACTATTTCGTATCATGCCCTTTCAGGTATTAGTACTCCTTAAACTCTTAAGGTGGTGGGTTTACTAAAGAAATATAAGGTCACTATATTGATTGATTTTGGGATCACACACAACATCAATAGGAAGTTGGCTACTCATTTAAACTATTTCATTTATTTTACTCTATAATTTTAGGTTATGATTATAGATGGTGGTACTATCAGTTGCTCAAGAAAATGCCATAGTATTAAACTGACCATGGGAGACTAATTGTTGGATTTTCCTATGTTTTCTATTCCCATGGGGGGAGTTGACATCATTTTGAGAGTATAGTGTCTCACCACTTTGGGCACTAACGAGATGAATTTCTAATAATTATTCATGCATTTTCATTTTGATGGAAGGGCATTTGAGCTAAGAGGATTAAGCGATAAATATCCACAACTTGTTATCTCCCATAAACTGGCAAATATTTTTTGAAAGTGTGCTAAAGGATTTGTATCTTTCTTGTTTTCCATGGAAGTTCAACTAATGTATCCATCTATACCTGATCTACAACAAGTGATTAATGCCCATTTAGTTATTTTTTGTGACATGTCGAAAGGACTTCCACCTAGTCACACACATGATCATGATATCAAACTTAGTCCTAGTAGTACACCACCAAACATTAGGCCATATAGGTATCCTTATGCCCAAAAAAGTGAAATTGAAAATATGGTATAGGAGGTGTTGGATGCAGGAGTCATTCGCCATAGCCAAAGTGAATATTCTTCACCAGTTATCATAGTGTGAAATAAAGATGACACTTGGAGGATGTGCCCTAACTATAGAGAACTAAAAAAGTATACTATCAAAGGTAAGTTTTCTATTCCTATCATTGATGATTTTCTAGATGAATTAAATGGTTCTCTTTATTTTACCAAGTTAGATCTATGTTTTAGGTATCATCAAATCTGGACCCATGATGAAGACATACCCAAAATTGCTTGTAGGACTCATAAGGGCCATTATGAGTTTTTGATTATGCCTTTTAGGCTAAAAAATGTACCATCCACCTTTCAAAGTTTGATGAATACTATTTTTAGGCCATTTTTGAGGAAATTTATTTTGGTATTTTTTTACGATATCCTCATTTATAGTAAAAATTGGGAAGACCATTTGTACCATGTGAAATAGGTACTCTCAATTTTAGAACAACATTAATTGTATTCCAAACCTTCTAAATGTACTTTTGGAGATTTTGAGGTTGATTATTTGGGTCATTTGGTTTCACATGTAGGAGTGAAATTGGATCCTATAAAAATACAAGCATTGGTGGACTGATCGATTCCTAACATACTCAAGCAACTAAGGGGATTTTTAGGGTTAACTAGTTACCATTGTAGGTTTATCAAAAATTATGATAGCATTGCAGCCCCACTCACCTCTTTTTTGAATAAATACTCCTTTTAGTGGATTGATATAGCTACCAGGGCATTTAAAAAATTAAAATTGGCTATGTGCACCACTCTAGTATTGGCCACTCCTGATTTTTCCAAGACTTTTGTGGCTAAATGTGATGCATCTAGGTATGGTATGGGTGTTGTAATCATGGAAGAAGACAAACCACTTGCATTTGAAAATTTTCAATTGAAGGGTAAAAATTAGCACAAGCCCATTTATGAGAAGAAAATGATGTAAATTTTGTATGCAGTCAAATAATGGAGGCCTTATTTAATGGGTCATCACTTTTAGGTAAAGATTGATCATGATAGTCTCAAATATTTTTTATAACAATAGTTGTCATCTGAAGAACAATATAAATGGGTAACTAAGATGTTAGGCTATGATTTTTAAATATTTTACAAGAAAGGCAAGGATAATATAGTGGAAGATTCACTATCTAAGAAGGATGAATCAATTGAGGCATTGCTACGTGATATGACCATTTTTTAGGTAGATTGCCTAGAGGAAACATGATTAGAATGGGAGCTACCCATGATTTGATTCAGAATCTTCAGCAAGGTTTCAGTGGATTTAAAAAATTAACATGGAAGGATAATGCATTATGGTATAAAGATAGATTATACCTATGTAAAAATTCTCTTATTAAACAAAAAATCTTTTAAGAACTTCATGAAACTCTAATTTGGGGTCATTCAAGATTTTTGAAAACCTATCATAGAATGAAGAAAGATTTTTTTTAGGAAGGACTCAAGGGGGATGTCTAGAAATATGTGGTTGAATGTATGAGATATCAACAAAATAAAGGAGAAACCATCAAAACCCTAGGTCTTTTTCAACCTTTATCCATCCCTAACCAACGTTAACCAACGTTAGGAAGAGGTGTCTATGGATTTCATTACAAGGTTACCAAGATCTAATGGTCAAAATTTTATCATGGTTATGGTAGATCATCTCAGTAAGTATGCTCATTTTTGTTCTTTATCACAACCATTTTTTGTTACTACAGTAGCTTCTACTTTTCTCAATATAGTTTAGAAATTGCATGGTACCCCTAAGATCATTGTCAATTATAGAGATCCCATTTTCACTAGAAATTTTTGGACTAAATTATTTGCATGTTTGGGCACCTAGTTGGCTCATAATTCATCCTATCATATTCAATCATATGGAAAAACTAAGGTAGTCAACAAATTTCTAGAATGATATCTTCATTATTTTGTTCCTGATAAATAGGATAAATGGGTTGATTGGTTGCCACTTACTGAATGGTGGTATAATAATTTTGTTCATAGTTCTTCTAAAATGTCTCCTTTTTTGGAACTATATAGATACCACCCTCCATACATCACTTTAACCTTGAAGGTCCATCCTAAGGTTGGTGTAGTTGAAGAACATATTCACCATCAACAGGAGGTCCTAATAAGTTTAAATGAAAATTTAGCCATAGCTCAAAATCACATGAAGCAATAGGCATATCAACACAGGAAAAAGAGGCATTTTGACATTGGTGATTGTGTCTTTATTTAATTTTAGCCATATAAGTAGATGTCCTTAAAGTAATAGAAAAAGGATAACAAGTTATCCCTTAAGTATTATGGGCCTTATCAGATCTTGTAAAAAATTGGTAGTGTGGCCTACAAGTTAGAATTTTCTTCCTCCACTTGCATAGATCTAGTATTTCATGTATCATGTCTAAAGAAAGTCATTGGACATAGAGTTGCTACTCAAACTAAGTTACCAAAATTAGATGAGGAAGGAAGAGTTATTCTTGATCCTGAGGTGATTTTTCAAATTCATACTAAGTATCTATGGTCTAGAGTGATTAAAGAGTACCTAATGAAATGGAAGAATCTACCTTATGAAGATGTCACTTTAAAGGATGAATCCTTTGTGAAACAACATCCAAATTTGAATCAACATTGAGGACAATATTGTTTTGAAAGATAGGGGCATGATATGCCCTTAACCTTTGAAATGTCTAGGGATATGTGTGGCCAACTTATGGCTTACTTACCTCTTTTATATTTTTGTTACATTTCTCTATGTTCTTAGCTAGGTTGGCATGCGGATTAACCATGGATAATTAGACTATATATAGGAGGTAGTGGTTAGTCTTTGAGGATCATGTTAAGTATTCTTCTCTTAGTGAATTATTATGTAGGTTGATCCCTCGAAGTGGATTTACTATATTATCTAGTATTATACTCTATTGTCAATTATTGTTGTGTGATCTCTCATATTTGATTATTTTGTGTGATATATAATCATTGTATGTGAACATCTAAGTAATTTCATTACATTTATTATTTCATTTATCTTATTTGCTTCTTTACTACAATCTATTCAACTTCAATGTTGTGTGTTGCTATGTTATTTTCCTAAAACACCATCCCACACTGTACCTACATGACACATGATAAACTTTGAGTGGGTAATATATATACACATAATATTTTAAATATTTATCAACTATTGATGCTTTATATTTTGAAAGAACCCATTGAATCTCAATTTCTTTGAGTTTATGCCTTAAAGGGTGCACTAGGAAAGGGGTGGGTAGACCATGGTACTTCATAGGATTATTGTCCCCTATACCACCACTTTTTATCTACATAACCTTCTCTTATACACTTCTTAATCCTTTCCACCTCCCTTACACACTCCTTCAATTATTTCATTGCATTCATTAGTACCTACCTAAGCCTAAAACCTTTTTGATAGTTTACATTACACTATTAGCCTAGGTTGACCTTGTATTCAAATTATTAAAAGCATGCTACAAGTCTAGGTTGGCTCTGGCCTACCTAGATTGGGACCTAACTTATTTTTATCAATTAAAAATATAGAGTCTATTGGGCCGACCTATAGACTAAACTTTTGAAAAGGTTTAGAGGTAGATTGATCTATATATACACATTCATTTTTCAATTTTAGAGAGGGAGAGAAGAAGAATATTGTATTATGCATGTGCTTATCCACCTTTATACTTGAGTATCATTGCTTAAGGTTTTAATAATTTCTTTGGAGATATGGATCTTTTCTTTTGGAGAAGTCTTTTGGATGTATAGAGAAGTTTTGTAGCCTAAATCTAACTTATCCTTATTATCCTTACATTCCACAACAACCTCTTGTGAAGAGCCTTGGCTAAGGTAGAGATTGAGGCTCAGTGGTTTCATTTTCAAAGGTAAGTATTACTAACTATGTTCTTACTTTATAAGTAGATAGATTTGCATTTGCACTTATATCCCATGCATTAAGGTTTTATATATACATAACTTAATAAGGATTCTCTTATGTATGTTTACTTTTTTGTTTATTTCCACCACTTTGTGCCACAAGATTTAGTGATCACTAGATTATATTTTACTTTACTTGTCATTTAATTAATGAATATGAAAACATAGGACCTAAATAGGGTTATTGCATAATGTTGCTTGACTAGAGGCTTTGGAACCCTCTTTAGTGATGTTATTATGGTAATATATCCCTTGTTAGATCTAGAAGATTCATCTTGGTCATGACCTCATATATCTAATGTATTAACAATAAAAAATGTAATTAGGATTTCTCTTATTGAAGCTAGGATTGATTAATAGGTCAACTACATTTTCCTTTATATTTAATATATACCAATGTAGTTTGTCATGGAGATTTATTATAGTTTAGGAAATATCCTAAAGTCTGCATTCTTTTAAACTACCTTAAGATCATTAATAAATCTTTCAAAAAACTAATGTAGACATGCAAATCTCCTTAAATACCTATAATCTTAATATAGCCCCTGTTGATTAGGCCAACATGAGATATCCCTAAAATCTACTTACAACCTTTTATACATTTTTTGGTCTTATATAGCTACAAATTTATTAATTACCTTATCTTTTTGGTTTATAGATTAGTTAACCACATTTAGGATCTCATGAAGACTCACTCATTAACAAACCTACAAATGCAATAGAAACCCTAACTTTTGGTCTATAAAAGTTGGGTTTGGATGCCATAGACCTTGTGATGACATTAAGGTCAGCATTGAATGCTCTTAAACTTTATGAACTTGTTCTTAATTTTTTTAACTCTACTCAAAAAAATTATATGCTTGATAAGACCTTGTAGTGTATAACTCAACCTACAAGCCTCATTTCTCCTTTTTCAAGCCTTTTACTTTCTCATAAAGGTATTGACACCATGAAACATGTTAGAATGCTCTCGTAAGCCTACATATAGATTTTTACAATCACCAAAACTCTTGAAAACATGTTGAAAGACTTTATAAAACCAAATTATATCCCTTAAAGATGTTGTATAGGATTTCAAATTTATTAAAGCTATCCTTGAAGAACTACCTACAACTTTCTTGAAATTGGATCATGAATCCTTAATAGTTATCAATCATAATTCATCATGCATAAATATTTACTTTAACAAGATTGAAATTTATGTTTTGGGTCTCAAAAGGCCTTTTGGAGATCATGTTCCAACCTGTAGGCCTCTTTGGGGGATTCTAAGATCACGTTTACACCTTCAAAATAAAAAATATTATCCTAAAGTCCACAACTCCTCAATTTGTAGAATTCTCAAGGTCACAAGTCTCTACCTCTTTGCCCTATAGGTTTGTATTTGGGTTTGAACATTATGAAACAACATTTTGAAAACCTTATGAACATGACTATTGAATTATCAAACACTTTAAACCCTTTCATCTCACTTGTAGCAGTTTAGATTTTTCTTGGAAAAGCATATTAGGATCTTGTTATAGGTTTGGGAGATCATAAAAACAAGTTGAAGTCCTTTTTCACCATGAAAACATCTCAATATTTTTATAAACTTGTAAACATATTGAGATGAACCATGTCATTATGGAGACATTTTATCATGCTTGGAACCATCCTACCTCATTGATAGGCATATAGATGAGTTTTGAGAATTCTAAGGCCTTGAATCTACTTAAAACTATTAAATCTTAACCTCTAAAGGTCCATAGACTTCATGAGTCCTGAGACACATTGATCTTTACTTACAATCAATAGGTTATGTTTAGGTCAAAACCACCTTGAGAATAATGCATTTTTTATTTCACTTGTCATTTTTACATTATAGGCCTATACTTTTATGTGTTTTATTACTTTATAGAAGTCATGGACCTTGTAAGATGAGGTGCAGACCTACAAATTGAATATCTAAAGATATTTGACCATGATTTGGTATTTTAGGACCCCTGTAATACTCATTTAAAATGCCACTATAGACCTACATATGAGCCTTTGGCATGCTTGGCATTCATCTTGATCTCTATGGAAAGCTATAGTAAATTTTTTAAATATTTTATAAAGGCTTGTAGACTTATAGGTAGGTTATTTAAAGTTTGAAGACCTTGGTTTGCATTGGAAACAATAAGAACACTACCAAAGTCTAAAAATAGGTGCTTTTTGTCCTCTTTAAGACCTATAATTTATTTAACTCCTTTCTTTATGATAGAGGAAGTTTGAAGTTCAAAACCTTGATTCATATTTTTGTAGGCCTACAAATAAGTATTTGGAGCCTGTAACCTATTGGTAATCCTCTAAAACTATGTCTACAATATAAAATGTATAACCTCTATAGGCCCATAAGAACCTTTGAGATTTGAGACACATTTTTCAGGCATGAAGACTCTCTTGAATTTTATGGAGGTGTTATAGGCATATTTTCTTGGGTTTTATAATATTAAACCCTTGGTGACATATCTACACATGTATACACTTTTAAATAATTTAAAGACCATGAATACTTTTCATACTAGCATAAAAACCTCATAATACCCTTTAAAATATGTTGAGAGGTTTGCATACCTTAAAATGTTTGCAAATTGTATTACTTGAGATAGGGTTTTATTAGGGTTTTAGACTTGTCTGCCATCTTCTTGTGAAAATAATGTGATTATTTCCCTCTCCCTTGATCTAAACATCATTTTTATGATCCTTAAACTCCACTTAAGACCATTTAAGCCTTGATTTGACCCATCCACTAGCAGAATGAAGATGTGATGTCATGGATAAGCTTATAACTTTGAACATCAAGCTTGAAACTTATTGTATATTCTATTTATGATCTACACGGAAGTTATTTAGTATACGTAGGGAAATTTATGACACTAATATAGTCATGATATTATTTTAGAACCAATTTTTAGGTTTGTGGATTAGATATTTAGATCCTACAAACTTGAAAATAATGGAAATGCTATCAAAATTGTAACTAAATTTTGTATGCCTATAAAGCAACATCTTCTTATTAAAAACCTGAAGAATGTTTACAATATGAATTGGATATTTCATTAAAACACCATCATATCTTCCTTTTTATCTTAAAATTATTGAAAACTTATAGAATACTTGTAATCTTATGTGTGTTCTTCTTGCTTTCAAAGCTTTCTTCCTAGTGATCTTCCTTGAAACCTATTATTTTTCTCATTAATGCACTTATTCTACATTTGAGGACCTGAACCTAGTCTTGAGACTGCAATTATTCATGTTTTGGACCTCAAAGCCTTGATGAAGCTTTGCGGCTATGATGGATACCTTGAATATATTGACTTAATCTTGATAACATGTCCATTATACCTACACTCTTAGAACCATGATATTTTCTTCATCACAACCTTATGAAGCCTGGATATATGACTAAAACCTCTTGCTTTTTATTTATAGGCCTTGAAGGAGTTTTAAACCATGGTGAAACCTTATATTTTGGTGATTTTATCTTGAGAGTTTCTCCAACAAACCTGTAAAAATGCTCTTGGAATAATGAATATTGCCTTTAATAAGGGCTTAAATGTAGGAAACAGTCTAGTCATGACTTGTATGCACTCTTCCCATGTTTAGAGAATTAGAATCCACTAAGAGGCAAGAATGGGAGGAAAATAATGAATTAAAATTCATTTTTACACCACATGTATGGGCTTTGGAGATTTTGAGAAGTCTTCAAATGTTAAGTGACTTTGTGATACCTTATAAAATGTTTCATTCCTCCAAAATTACTTTAATGAATGACTTAAGACACTTTTGACCTTTTTTATAATTCCAGAAGTGCCTTTTAATACCTTTTTACTCTTTTCACATTGGAAAACAATGAAACATTCCTTAAGATGACATTAATTATTGACCTTAGGTCTCTTTTGATTTTTTTTACCTTTGAATAACATTTGCATGTTTTTTATCATCTAATAGGTATGCATTGGGATAATGTGACCCTAATATTGACCTACTAGGCCTTCTAATGAGATCTTGCATTAATATGTAGTTTGAATGCCTTTATACATGGAATTAGGATTTGAAAAGATTAACAAGGACTTAGACAAGAATCTTAATACACATTCAAACTAAAAATAACTCCAATAGGCCTCCTATAGGACTAATGCAAACCATGACTTCAACAAATTATTGTTATGACTCATCCAATGAAGCAAAAAGTGAAAGTGACCTTAATGGATTCAACATACCTATTGTTGGGATAGAATAGTGATAATTCATATTTTTCAAAGACTATACTTAGCTAGTTTTCATAGAAAATGATCCATCCCATGTAAATCAGGTGTCAAGAGACTAAGGTGACTAGAATATTCAACATTTTGGTGACTTCTATGGGCCACTTGCTGAGTAATTAGGGATTCAGTATCCTTAATCATCCTTTTGGCATAGGATACATGTGGGATTCATTACAACTTAATTTAAAAGGGAAACCATGGTTGAAACATGCTAGACCAACCTTAACTGAATGTAAAATTGCATCAAACACATAAAAATAATCAATGAGTAATAAAAATAGAGCAAAATCACTTAGAGGAATATAAAAATCACTACACTACTCAAAATCATTATAAAAATATCACTTGGAATAATAAGAACAACTAACCTACTATGTATAAGACTTGAAAATGACCTCAAAACTTGTTTGATCAGCTCAAGTCAAAATAAAAACCTCTAATGTCTTCACCATTCCATGTAAAATTGTCATCATATCCCCTACAAATACCAATGAAATGGATTTCTTTAGATTGGGAACATACCTTACCAACCTTCCAAATTTTACCATTAGAGATGGAAACTAGTTCATAGATCTCATCCTTGATTGTCATGTTCATCTTATCCCCTTTGAGATAATCATTTAAGTTTAACATATTTTCTAAGGTCACTAAATCTTAAGGCAACCCATTAATATTCAACTCCATGATTTGATCACCACAAGTCTCTTTTTGCCATGACTAATTTTTATAAAAATAATCAACCCCATCCACTAATTTTCCATGTTGTTCCTACTCTTTCATGGTGACTTTGTGTGAGTTAAATAGAGCTCCAAATACTAAAATTTCATAAGTATATTTGTTCTTCTTTCTAGGATCAATTGGCTTAATAAAAGCCTCAAATTCTTCAATGATATCATATTACAACTACCAAATTTCATCAAAATTCTTTAGTATCCAAAGCTCTATCAAGATCATCTTAAGGCTTCAAAATATTTGGTAGAATAGAGTCCTCTTCAAGGGTTCATAAGTTTCCCAATCCTATAGCCTTAACATGATCATATGGATTAAGTTTGTGGTGCTTATTTTCCCACTAATCAAAAAATATATCCTAGACCTCTTCCAAATGTGTAGTAGTATCATGAAGGACAATGCTCTTCTTTTGATCATAAAAGGTGCAATTCATGGGGATTAGACTAGGAGAATATGGATCAATGTAGTTTATATAAATAGACTCAGTTTAATAGTTATTTTAGTCCCATACTTAGTCCTAAGCAACATGTGTCATCAATATGAGGATAGATACCCACCCATATTTGTAGTGAAGTCCCTAGAAATGCATAAAGAAAAATAAGGAGGGAGATTTATGACTGAGACATCTTGGGAGATAGAGAGGATTTGATAAGCATGAATTATAAGATTGAGGTTTTGGATGATTCCAATGGTCTTAACTATTTTATCATAAAGCTATACAACCCATTTAATGATTTGAGTGTATTCAATACCTAACATATTAGCCACATTTTTAGGTATAACTGTATTACTTGCCCATAAATATATAATGAATTTGTGTATAATATGATTTCAAATGATGAGAGAATATAAAATTGAGGTGGCATGTTTACCTTACTTGCATTTTCACCCTTTGGATAGTATAGAATGGTAATAATATATGTTGTAATATTTTTTGATCCATGAAAATGAAATCTCTTTAAGGATTCTTGTAGTAAATTCTTTTGAGAATTAATAAAAAGAGTCTACCACATAGTGATTTCCAATTATGAGAGAAATATAAAATGTGTTGGGAGGGTGTACACCGGAAGCACACAATTTGATTACTAATACCAGGCAACTTAATATGTGGAAATTAACCAGATTCACTAAGTAACTAGAATTCAGAATAACACAGCATATGAGAGACAATACCAAATTGTATTAACACTTTATACAGAAAAGAATACAATAAAGAAGATGCCACTTCTTCTCCACCACCTTACAGAGGTTTCCCACACCTCAAGTGAACAGTAATTCTTCTCCCCAAAGCTCTCCCTCTCACAGGTCCCAACACCCAACTCAAATACAGAGTTGGTGTTCACCTCCCGTGCTCCAAGCACACCACAAGTGCTCCACGCACTCCACAAGTACTCAAGGTACTTCAAGTAGATCTCCCATGAATCTGAAATAACCTGCAATTCAACAGACCATACTTATGGAAGGAACTCCCTTGCCTTCCTCTTGCTCTATCCGAGTACACACCTGTACTCCAAGTAGATCCTGCCTGATACTGCTCCCTGTAGTGTTGCTGTCTGTATGACCTTGCACACCTGCAAATCAAGCAATGGTTCCAATCACCTGTGAACCTCGACCTTGCACACACATACACCTGCAGATCAACGATCTTACTTATTGAAGAACCCAGCTGGCTCTCCAATCCAGCACCAACACACCTGGTATTGTGGCACTAGGAGGAACGCACCATAGCTCTACCTCACACACAGAAGGAGCTTATAATTATGCTCTCTTACTCCCTAGCACACTTTTCCAATACAACCATGAGTCTATTATATAGATCTCATCCAAACAATGATTAGACATCTAATTACAATAATTAGATCCGCAGCTATGAGTCTAAAATTAGCACTCATCATGCAAACACTTGGTTCGTTAGCTAACTGCCCGTAAATAGCTCGCAGTCGAACCACACAGGCGACCGACGCCGGTCCCTGTTCGCCTGGAGGTGACCGACGTCGGCCGATATATGACCGACGTCGGTTGCTTCTCTGTGCTATCCCGCCGACGTCGGCTGATCAGACCGACCCCAACTTCTTCTGCAACTCAGCAACCTTCAGCAACCTCCTCTCCTGTTTGCATCAGTGAAGCTTTTAGCTCCACAATCCTAACAAAATGGAGGTGGTTTGTTTACCTTACTTGCATTTTCATCCTTTAGCTAGCATAGAATGGTAGGAATAAATATTGTATTCTTTGTTGATCCATAAAAATAAAATCTCTTTAAATATTCTTGTAGTAAATCCATTTTAGAAGGAATAGAAAGAGCCTACTACAAAGTGGCATTCATATTTATTTTCTTCATTTGATAAACTATGTTTTGACTACAAATTTGGAATAACATCTTCCCTTTAATGTTGACTAATTTTATGTTGAGTTTCATTTTGAATATCCTAATTTGCTTATACTTTAGGTTCCTCAATAATTAATTTATCCTTGTTATCTTCATGAGGGACTTGGGAGGTGGGAGCTTGACCAATTGGAAGAGATAGCTCTCCTTCCAATACTTCTTTCCTAGACCTTATGTTATATGTAACTAAGATACTTATCTTATTCACCACCTAATTTTGATTCATACCATAGAATTCATTCTATTCCCAATTCAAAGGGATATAATCACCTTTCACTTGTTCTTGTTCATACACTTTTTCTCCTTGTGAAGTTGATTCATTTGGCTGCCCTTGAGAAAGTGACACATTTTAGAACATCAGGGCTTGGTTCAACACTCTATTTAGACATTTGGTTTGGTTATGAGGATAATTTTATGTATAATATCACTCATAATATTGAACTATGTTATTTTACACATGTATAATGGCTTTTGAAGTGTTGACAGCCTTAGGATTTTATCCTTTTTAGGTCTTAGCATATGTAATTGGTGGGCCTTGAGTTTGTAGATTGCCTTGATAAGGCTTCCTATTATATTGATATGGATAATTATAATGATAATATGGTTTAATATTTTGAGCTTACTAGCTATTTAAGGCCATTAATTCATTTCCAATTTTTTGTAATAATGTCTTCACTTCATGTATCTCATTAGGAGGGGTAGCAGGTTGAGTGGATTAGTTATTTGATATGGTAATGGATGCCAAATCAGGTTGAATGGGTGGAGGCTTAGGACATAAGTGAATTAAAGGTATAGGAGATATATTCCCCACTTTAAATAGGCTATTTTCAACCCTTATATCAATGTCATATGTAATTGGTAGTATTGTACTTCCCATGGACTGTATCATGATGACAAGGTCAATATTCAAGGACCTCAAGTAGTACAAGAATGTATTATTTGTTGTAGTCTTTACCAAGGGTGGTATTATATCCCAAGTTTTTTATAACCTTGAAGTTTAAATACACCATGTATTCATGAAGAGATCTCTTGAAGTTACTAATTTGTTCCATAAGATAAATATGATCACTCTTGTCTTCAAATTATCGGTAAAGTCTCTCTCCCACCTCATCTTAGATGTGTATTATACCAATTTTATCCCCCTATATCATTTGAGATCACTTTATTTTAAGGATGTATCAATAACTCTCATGACCACATTATCTTTATTGATGTTTTAGATTGCACATATGTTGGAAATATCTTGTGTGTGCTCTATTGGGAGTGGTAACATCCTCATAAGTGAAATAAGGAATGCTCCTTAGAGCTAAAAGTGGGATATCATCAATTTATTAAAGGTCTAATGGGATGCTTTTATTGGAATATATAAACAACTAATTATTTTGGTTTTCCATATGAAGAAGAGGATTAAACCTCCTTCTTGGTCTAGGAAATCTACCAAAAGGAGGTGTAGATTTAACCCCTAGAGAAGGTTATCTATAATCTCCTTCTCTCCTTTCAAGAGACCTTAACAATGTAGTTCTTCTTATTCTAAGGGATAATGATAGATAAATAAACTAAAAATTAGTACCTCTTGTAGAATCCCTTGTTTACTTTGGAATAAAAGTGAAGGACTAATTTGAGACCAAAATTATTTGGAGTCATTAGGTGCCTCTAAAGTGTCTTAAATTCTATATTTTTATAAGGATCACCACCAAGTCTTCAGCTAGATTATTCAATCATATGGACCTTTGTCCCATAGAATGTGCCAAAAACTATTATCACTTGGATATTTCACCCATTCATTCAATAATATAATACAATGGAAATAATGGGATCATCCCCAAGGTATGGGACTTTATCTCCTTGGAATGAACCTCTGGAGAAGGTTGACTTCTTTCCTAAACTAGATACACCTAATTTGAGATCAGTTGTAGGCCTAAAACTATGCTAAAATACCTATTTACAATCATTACTATGATTTTGTCATTTAAAAGAGAGTATAAATTAAATTGAAACTAAAATAAGTGGTGCACCAATAGTTTATATATCTCCTCCACTTTCTCTAACAAAACAATAAATCCATAGAACTGATGAGAAACTACACAACTCCTATAAAACCTAAAAATTTCTCAATAATTACATAAGTGATTAGCATGAAGGTAGGTGTATACACAATATACAACCTAAAAATAGGAGTGAAAAATAATAGGACAATAGCATAATGGAAATAACATCCACAAATTAAGATCAATAGTTCATATTTTACACAATGCTTAAGAAAATCAACAAGGTAGAAGAGGGAAACATCAATTTTATTAGATTCAAGGCATCAATCTAGCATTACAAGTCTCAAAAAGAGTAGAGTCTTTTCATACCCAAGAATATGGATAATGAACAAGTAATTTTCATTCCTATATATAATAAAACGAGATGAGAAAGAAGAAATGAGAATTAGAAGACCTCATGAATGTTGTTGTTACTCTATTAATTTAACCTATACAAGAGAAGAAATAAGGGAAAATGGGGTCATTAATCCTTATCAAATTAATTAGGCCTCTCCCATGAGTATATTCAACAAATTTTGGCATAGTAGTGGGGGTGAAGTCCCTACTTTTTCTCTCCTTGACCTTTGGAAGGCTTGTGCATATATGGTTTGGTTAACTTGTCTTCAATGTTGCTCCACTCTTAAAAAACATGGCTCTCTTATCCTAATGGCCTTAACTCTCCAATTTATTAATGTATACAAGTTATAACTTTTTTAATGGTGGGCTTAGAGGTAGAATTCACACTTCCACTTGGAGCCTTGATTTGACTTAACTTAGTTACCACTCAATGGATGGAATTACACACCTCTTGGGGTAGTTTTCAATGTCTCCATACCTCCTTGTGCTCTTTATTACCATTAATGTCCACCCATAGTAGTTTTTTACATATTTTAGAAGCATGGATGGTATAAAATTAGCTTTGAATTTTATGTGAAGGCCTCTTTTAGAGGTTGATAAGTTGGTTCATCTTCACCTCTATCCATAAGAACTCCTTGAGAAGCTTAAGAAACATGAATTTTCAAGCTTGAAGACTTCATCTTGCACCTTAAAACCTGTAATCAACATTTTAAAGACCCAAAAAGACTCTTAAAAAACTTGTTGTAGGCCTATAATTTAGGTTTTGAGGTCATAAAACTCCCATCTCTTCAATGCTCAAACCTCACAGTATGTTAGGAGTTTTGAAAATCTTTAAGTCTCTTAAGAGTTCTTGTTTTCTAATATTATATCATCATGGAGGCCTAAAAGACTTATTTGTTGAGATTTAAGTTGAATTTTAGATGTTATCATCCTTATACTCAATACTCATTCTTTACAAAATCTCTTATAACTTGCCAATAAACCTTGTCATCATTCAACTTATCATCTAGGCCTGCAACACATGCAAAGAGCCTTGTTCAAGACCTCATAGATTCATTGAGACCTTTTCCTCATTAAAATTATTATCTAGGCCTAAAATTAATGCAAAAATCATTTTTATATACCTCATATATCGATGGAGACCTTGTCCATTCTATCATAGACTTGTTATATGGTTGTAAATCCTCCAATCTTGATCTTAAACTTGCAAGTTCATGTGATAACTTGCAGACATATTTGCACCTTGTTCTCTCTCCTAATAAGATCATAAAAATTGACTAAGATATATTTAATATTATAAGGTCATGGACTCTCAAAAAATTTCTAAGGAAGCTAATTGCATACATGTATATGTTTTACCAACTTTGACTTCTCTTAGAAACATGATGAGAGCCCATGATAAAATGAGATAAGTTTGGGGATGTACAACTATGACCTATAGGCACTGTTAGGTGTTCTAACTCTCATCTACATAGACTTTTAGACATATCTTTATGCTTACAACCTCATTATTTCTATTCATAAACCTATCACATCACGAATGTTTTCTAATTTTTACCACAGACCTTGATCTAGCTTCGCATTCACATATTCCCCTTGATAACCTTAATGATTAGGCCAACATGGGAAATACTTACTCATTTTTTCTAATTACTTTCATGATTTGTAATATATTGGTCTTCAAGATATGCAACCCTCCTTACTTCATCCTACAAGCCTATAAATTGTCTTGTATGGGCTTGATGACCATGCGGTTCTCAAGGTTTTAGCACATATGAAAAACATTTTAAGAAACCTATCAAGAGCCCTATATAAGGCCTATGTGAAGATATTGAATTCCATAAACATTTTACATCCTTAGGTAAAATGTACCTAAAGTTCCACAAGCATGTAATCTTCATAAAACTTCAATAAATTAGCATTATATCATTTGAGGGTCCTTTAGTATGTGTGTAGGCTTTTGACTATGAGTTTTTCCTATACATTACTATTTTTATTGCTTATTTCTAGTCCCAAAACTTTAAAAAAAGTATTATGTAGACCTGTATTTTATCATGGAGATTTGTTGTAGTTTATAAAATATCTTAAAGTTTGAATGTTTCTTGACTACCTTGGGATCATCTAGAAAGCAGTATAAACACTATTGCAGACCCATAACTCTCCTTTCACACCTATAATATTCTTATAACCCCTATTGATTAGGCTAACATGAGAAATCCTATCAAATATACATGAAACCTTTCATAAATTACAATTTCTTGGTCTTCTAGAGTTGCATGTTCCCTAATTACCTCATCTTGTAGGTCTACAAGTGACTTAACCACATTTGGGATCTCATGAAGACTCACTCTTTAATAGACCTATAACTTCTATGGAAACCCTAACCTTTGATCCATAAAAACTTGGTTTGGATGCCATAGACCTTGTAAGGATATTGAGTATAGGCTTAAAATCTCTTAAAATTCATGAACTTGTTTTTGCCTTTTTAAACTCTAACCAATAACATTCTATGTTTGATAAGACCCTGTAGAGTATAACTCAGAAAAAAATCCTTGTTGCTCTTTTTTTAGGCCTGAAACTTTTTAATAAGGTATTAAGGCCATAAACATGTTTGATTGATCTCATATGCCTACATAGAGACCCTCACAACCATCAAAAATCCTATAAACATGTTAAAATCCTTTGGAAGACCACATTATAGCCCTAAAAGATGTTTTATAGGCCTGTAAATTTATTTAAGCTAGCCTTGAATAACTACCTACAACTTTATTAAAACTTGATCATACGTCCTTATTACTTCTTAGTACTACTTCATCATTCATGAATATTTACTTTGATAGGCATGTAAGTTATGTTTTGGGTCTCAAAAGGCATTTTTAAGATTATGTTCCAACTTTTAGGCCTCTTTGGGGGATTCTATGATCATGTTTTCACCTTGAAAATCAAGAATCTTCTCCTAAAGTCCACAACTCCTCAATTTGTAGACTTTTCAAGGTCACAAATCCCTAAGTTCTCTATCCAATAGGCTTACATCTAGGTTTAAACATTATGAAACAACATGTTGAAAACCTTATGAACATGACTACAAGAATTATCAGGCACTTGGAACCCTTGCATCTCACTTGTAGCAATCTGGATTATTCTTGGAAATCTATATTATGATCTTTTTAGAGGTTTGAGAGGTCATAAACACATTTTGTAGTCCTTTTTCACCATGAAAACCTCCCAAGATTTGTATAGACTTGAAAACATACTTATATAAACTAGGTCATTATGGAGACATTTTATCATGCTTGAAACCATCCTGCCTCATCCGTATGCATGTAGATGATTTTTGATAATTCTAAGGTCTTGAAATTTCCTAAAACTATTAATCTTAACCTCTACAGGTCCATAGACTTCATGATGATTTAGACACATTAATCCTACTTGAAACTAGTAGGTGTTATTTAGGTCAAAACCATCTTGAGAACAATGTAATTTTTATTACACTTGTCACTTTTGCATTACAAGACTATACTTTTATGTGTTTAAATGCTTGATATAAGTCATGGACCTTACAAGATTAGGTGAAGACCTACAATTTGAAGATCTAAATAGTTTTGACCATACCTTGGTCTTATAGGACCAATGCAATCCTCATTAAAATTCCACTATAAACTTGTCGATGAGCCCTTGGCATGCTTGGCATTCATCTTGCTTTCCATGTAAAGCTATAAGAAATTATTTAAACATTTTATAAAGGTCTACATATCTATAGATAGGTTATTTTAAGGTTTAATACCTTGGTTTGCCTTGAAAATAATGAGAAAACTACCAAAGCCTATAGATAGGTGATTTTTATCCTTTTGAATACCTAAAAATTATTGAATTCCTTGTTTTATGAGAGAAGAAGCTTTGAAGTGCAAAACCTTGCTTCCCATTATTGTAGGTCTACAAACAAGTATTTGGAGCCTAAAATTAATCCTTTAAAACTATGTATGAAACCTAAAAAAATTAACCTCTACAGGCCCATAGGAACCTTATGAGGTTTGATACACATGTTGTAGGAATGAAGACCCTCTTAAATCTTATGGAGGTATTGTAGGTAGATTTACTTAAGTTTTATACCATTAAATCATTGGTGACATATCTACACCTACATACACTTTTGAATGATTTGAAAACCATAAACACTTATCATACTAACATAAATACCTCCTAATGTCATTAAAAATGTGTTGAAAATGTGTGCATATCCATTTCTATGATTTTATAGCCTCAAAATGTTTGTAAGTTACATCTACTCGAGCTAGGGTTTTAGCAAGGTTTTAGACCTATCTACCATATTTTCTGTAAAATAACATGGTTCTTTCTCTCTCCATTTATATAAACATCATGGGTAAGATCATTAAAATCCTCTTAACACCCTCCAAGCCTTGATTTAACCAATGCACTATCAAAATTAATATGGGACATCATGGAGAAGCCTATAACTTTCAATGTCATGCTTGAAACTTCTTGTATCTTTTATCTATGGTATACATGGAGGTTATTTAGTGTATTCAATAAATTTAAAATTCTAATATAATCATGAGAATGTTTTAAAACTATATTTTAGGTTTGTGGATTTGATATTTTGATCCTATAACATTGTAAACAATGGAAATTTTATCCTAAACCTATAACTCAATTTTGTGGGCCTGCAAAGAAACATCTTCCTATTAAAAACCTTAAGAATGTTTATAATATGCATTTAATATTCAAGAAAACCCCATCATATTTGTATTTTTCTCTTTAAAGTCCTATATACTTCTATAATACCTATAAAATTCAATTTTCTTTACTTTTTTTCAAAGCTTGATTCTTAGTGATCTTCCTTGAAACCTATTATTTTTTATCATGAATGAACTTCTTCTATATTATAGGCCTTAAACTTGGTTTTTAGACTGAAACTCTTCATATTTTTGAGTTAAAATTCTTGATGAAGATTTTAGGATATGATGGAGACCATGAATCTATTGACTTAATCTTGATAACCTACCATCAGGCCTACACTCTTGAAACCATGATATTTTATTCATCATAAACTTATGAATCCTACAAATATGACTGCAACCTTTTGATTTGAAGTTATATGCCTTGAATGAGATTGAAACCATGGTGAAACCTTGTATTTGGTTATTTTATCCAACAAACCTATAAAAATTCTCTTGGCATAATGAAGACTGCTTTGAATAAAGGCTTCAAGGTAGGAAATGGTTTAGTCATGAATTATATGCACTCTTCCCATGTTGAGAGAATTGAAATCCACTAAGAGGTAGGAATGAAGGGAAAAAAAACTAAATCAAATGCATTTTTAGACCACATGTATGGGCTTAAGAGATTTTGAGGAGTATTCAAATGTCAAATTGACTTTATGAGACCTTATAAAATGTTTCATTCCTCTAAAATTATTTTAATGAGTGACTTAAGACACTGTTTAACCCTATTATGACCCCATGATTACCTTTTAAGACCTTTTTTTCACACTATAAAACAATGAAAGAGACCTCAACATGACACTAATAACTAACCTTGGGACTCTTTTTATGTATTTTACCTTTGAATAGCATTTTCAGGTTTCTAATCATTAAATAAGTCTTCAATAGGCCAATGTGACCATAGGACTAATCTATTTGGCCTTCTAATGATATATTACATTAAGAGGTAGTTTAAATGCCTTTATAAATTAAATTGGGATTTGACAAGATTAAAAAACCCCTATACAAGACTCTTGATACACATTCACACTGGAAATCACTCAAATAAGTCTCTTATAAGACTAATGCAAATCATGCCTTTGAAAAATGATTATTAGGCCTCATATAATGAAGTAAAAAGTGAAATGAAACTTAGTGGATTAATCATAATTGTATTTGGGCTTGAATTATGACTATACTCAATTGTTTTTGGTATAAAATGATCCATCCCATACAAATCAGGTGTCAAGAGACTAAGGTGACTAGAATAGTCAACATTTATTATTATATTCATAGTGCCATGTTGGTTTTAAAGTTAAACACTTATCAAATAAACTTATATTAATTTTGTCATAAGAATCATCTCATTAAAATTCAACACAAAAAAATTATAGATGATTAATACTTACCATTTATTAATAATATTTGATAATGCATAAACAATGTCAAATAGGGATTATGTAATTTGGATAAAACTTTAAAATCTTGATTATTATTTATACTATCCTAAAATTAATATACCAATGATTATAAAATAATCAAAACAAAAAGGGTATATAGAAATAAAATATGAGCTTGCTTTGTAGATGAGATAAATCTAATTTTGTTGAGTAGACAAGTTCCTTAAGAAAATCAATCTCTATGTGGCCAACATAGCACAACCAAAAACAAAGATAATGCATAAGTCTGAAGACAAATTTACCTATGAAAATAGAGGGAAACAAAGCCACTATATACACACACAAGTAATGGATATCAATTCACAAAGCTTTAAAATATTATATAATCCATAAATCATTAATTCAATTTAGGGTTGTCAAAATTCCTTTAAATATATTGGGGTGCTCAGTCAACCATATTTTGCACATTTCATATCATGTTTAATTAAGGTGATATTTTTTCCTTTGTGCTCTTCACCTAATCCCAACATGTAAACCATGAATTTATATAATGCCAATACCATGTTTACATTAAATTATGCTTTTTATAATCACACTGCTATTGGCCAAATTTGTCCCACATAAGAATCTTTTACCTAGAAATGGTTTGAACATATGAGCAATGTTCTTGATTGAATAAGTAATCAAATGGCTTAGAAGCAGGTCTAGGATTACAAGGTGAAAAGTATTAGTAGGTTCTCATTGTAATCATGACCTTCATGGACATAAATTAGGTTTCACAAGTCTTAAAAAATCATTTTTGAGACTTAAAAGTTCAAGCTCAAGCCTAGAAGAACTAGACCATCACAAACATGTCATATAGGGAAAAACAAGACAACCTGGTTGCACATTTGATAAATACACTTAGTAAATTAGTCAAGGCCAAAATACCACATAGAAATGATGTTTTTTATGCTGAGAAGTTCCCCTACAAATTTTTTATTTTGATGATGTTGTTATCCCAAGATATAGGTCTTTAAAGTTGAACAAGAAGAAAGAAACATTCATGTGGATGTCAAGTTAAAGCTGTAGTAATTAATTGTTTGGATTTAAAAATACTTAAAAATTAAGATGTGCATGTGGAAATAAATTTTATGCCTCATTAAATATCCATTTTAATTCAAATTTTCCAAGATAAATGGTCTACATTCAATTGGATCAAAAGATCTAATGGCATGTAGTGATTGACAGAGCTAGTGGGTATCAAAGATCCAATGGTATACATTCAATTATATCAAAGTATCTAATGGAGCATGATAATTGATGAAGATATTGGGTCCAATAATATTTATGGCATGCATTTCATCATGCAAAGATAGATCAATGGTGAGTGAGAAGTCAACAAGTCAATGAATCTCAAAGACAAATGCGTAGTTACCAAGTGTCACAACCATGGTAACTATTAGGTAAATCAATGATACACATTCAAGTCATGCAAAAGAAGATCAATGGTGCATGAAAACTAAGATCCAATGGTGATTTTGTAATTGTGGGTATGTATATCGATGGTCAATATCAAAAGTTAAAAGCTAGGGACTTCAAATGGAGGTCAAAAATGACCTAGGTCAAACTATAGAAATGTTTCAAAAGGCATATGTCAAAATTAGAGATCATTAGAGCATCTTTAAGCATAAGATTCATTGATGCAATCATGATTATAAATGATAAAGTTCCAATTCCATTAAAGCATGTTTTTGGATTTGGTTTAAGGGTTTTTAGAACTTACAAGCATGTTTATTCTAAGATTATAGTAATGCTTGGTAACTTTGTTCACTATTATTTAAATAAGACATGTGCTTATGATGATTTCTTAGCTTCCACAAGGTTCAAAGGGAATAATAGGTTTTTTTAAACCTAATATAGTTCAATATGGGACTATACAACCTATAGTTTTTCATTTATATTATACCTATATGAAAATTAATAAATGGATTGGTTTTCATCTATAGTAAACCTACATTCAAGTTTGGAGTAGTGGTAGATATAAATAAGATATGTAAGGGTGTCTTATCTTCTAAAAAATTCATAGCTCTAAAAAATAGGTGTTTATGGCCTCCCAATGTAGACATGGTGATGGCTCTATTAGAATTATAGATATGAGGATTTTGTTCTCATAAATAGTGAAAGCAATGGAAGGTGTTGTGGAAGATCAAAGCAAAGAAGTCTGGTGGTTAGAGAATAATTTAGAGCATTTAATTCTATTCAGATCTTAAGGATATTTCTTCCTTGAAAGGATCATGTCTCATCATCTATAAAATAGACTCTTCTCCTCTAGTGTATCACTCAACTAATGAGAAGAGCTTGAAGACTAATTAGAGCAAATGCATGTTAACTTGTTGATGAAGGGTTGTTATGGATTGGATTGAGTGTAGTGGAGCATTCATTAAAATGTGGCATCTCATTGATTATTTTTGGTTAAATTGTTCCCTCTTCTTTATTTTACCTTTCTCTATATCACCCATTTTTCCATTTGTAAGCTCTCACACTCTCTCTCTCACTCTCTCAGATTGTAAACTCTTACAAGGACTCTTTGATCTTGAAGAGTAGGGGACTCTCTAAGATATTTCAAAATATTCTCATATTTATTAGGCTAAAACCTATCAAACATTTGTAGTAACTACCTCTTGATGCAATAAAATACTTTCTTTACCTATCTATTGCCTTAAAACAATGTTTAGTGAGTTATCCATGATGGAATAATGAAGGAAAGTATTCCACACCCATTTTCCTCCCTTTTGACCTCCTTTAGGGTGTTTTCAATCTATTACAAGTCTAGATTAGTGTTTTACCTAAACCTAGTCCATGAAACACTTATGCAATCAACTAGTATATGAGGTTATGTGAGCTCGAATTATCTTATGATGATCTAGTGTGGGTTCAAGCTTATGGGAATTTCCCATTTTTATTTTTTACATCACCTTTTATCCTTCTTAGTATCCCTTTCCCCTTTTTTAACCCTTTTCCCTAAAATAGCATTAATTTAGGTGATCCATCAAGAGGAAGTCAGTCTTCTCTAGAGGTTTAGCCCCATCATAAGTTACCTATAGCCTGGGATTGTTCCCATATTATGGCTTAGTTAGAGGGAGCATGAATATCTCTCTCCAAGGGTGAAAATTAATGTCATAACAATTTATAGCATGCCTAGTGGGAATTTACTATGTTCTACATCTCACTAAAAGGTTCTTGATATTGCCTTTTAGTGCAATCAGCCTTTAGAGGCACATTTGTAAACACCAATGGTGACTCCACTATAAACATCAGCTAGTATAAGCAACCCAGGTGCCTAGTAATCATTATTTTAGTATGTATCATCACTATTTTGATCAATATGTGTATTCTCTACCTCAACATCCTTCATATTATATTATAAATGTTTATAGCTTCACCCCAAGTGGTTCTCAAGATTCATTACATCAGCCTCCTCAGGATCAAGATGTCCTTAGTTATTCCCCAAACTAATCCATTTTGAGTTGGAGGCAAATTCTCTCAAGATATGAAAGGTACATGATAGACCTTCATACACAGAGGGTATATGGTCAAGATATCAATAATCACATCATTCATGACATTATAAATGCATTAAAACTAATGAAGGAAGAATGGGCACCTATTAAGGGAGGAAATTGGAAAAACCTTTCAAATGAGATGATGGATGTAAGTGGTTACATTTAAAGTATTGACGATAAGCTAAAAATACTTGAAGAATAGCAGGTTCAACTCCATCAACCTTATGTCTCTTCATATACACCAGCTCAACCCTCATATATGCCACCCATTCTTCCCTAAGAGGCCATTTCAAGTTTCCCAAGTCCTTCATGTATTCCTTAAACCTTCCCTTCTTGGAATTCAATCCAAGAGAGACTTCAAAGAAATAAGGAGACTATTATGGAATAGCCTATTGTTGAGATCCAAGATTCCACTTATCTTCCTCAAGAATCCTCTTGTACCTCATACTAGCCCTTTTATGTTCCTTATCTTCATAAGACCACTGACAACCTCAAAGAGGGGATTTTACAAGAGAATATAGATAGAAAAATCAAATAATTGGAGCTAAATATGAGGAAGGAAGAATATATTAAAAATCAAGAAGAGGTGGCTATGTCTTACACATTTTCCTCATGGAAGTCAATTTAGAAAGGTTTCTAAAAGGAAGAGGTTCTAGTTAAAGCAGTCCAAACACTATTTCAAGAGCCATCAAAGAGACCATTCAAAGTCCCTAGCTAGAAGGATACTCTCATAAGATAAATTCAAGGTGAACTTCTTCATCCTCCTACCATCTCCCTCTTGGAGAAAGAACTTGTTCTACAAAGGATAGAGGAGGAGCTTGTAATCATAGGTGAACTTGAATAGGATAATGCAAATGTCTATGATGAGGAGATCATGATAGACAACCCACTTCATTCAAAAAAGGAAAAATCAAATTTAGACCAACCTTCTTAGCATGAATTTGACACTAATGAACTATATCTTGATGAGGAGAATCCTCAAGTTGAAAATAGAGTAGACTTTTAATGGACTACTGAAGGTCCATTCTACATAAATGAAGAAGAGGATCAGAACCAAGAACTAGAGGTTGGTTCACTTCAAGATGAGTTGTCAAATGAAGGTAGCCCTGACATATTAGAGCTAGAGGAAGGTAATTCAACCTTGATCAAGAAAAATGTGTCTTTTTGGAACTTGGTTGGTCAAATAAACCCTCATTTGCATTTAAAAACAAGATGAAATCTTAAGTGCAGTTGATGAAGAAGACATCTGAGTGCTTAGATATTACACTTTGATGAGCTACCACTTTTTGTGATGGAAGAGGACCTTGAGGATGAAAAAAGCATTCAATATGAGCATGTGATTCAAGGAGAATATCTTAATCAACTCAATATCATATTTCATACACCAAAAATTAAAAGGTATTTGGAGGAGTTTTTTGAGATCTTTAGAGCAAGCTATGTTCCTCTCCAAGGAGACTATGATCTAATTATGCCTAAGGAACATAATGATAGAGAAACAAAGTATAGGAGTGAGATAAAATATAATTGACCAATGTTTGTGTTGATAAGAGGATGTCATATCAAGTACCTATCTTGGTTGAAATATGATGAGTAGCCATCACGTGTGCTTAATTCAAAGCACAAAGTTAAGCATAAAAAAGAGCCAGATCAGCTTGCCTATCCACTCTAAGATGCTTGTATGTATAATCAATTAGATTGGGTAGGTGAGTTTTTTTATTTTCTTATTCTTGGAGAAGTATATAAATAATATGTTAAATATCGACTCCATATTTTTTTGTCTGATCTAAAGTATGTAAAACATATTAGATTAGTGAGAAAGGGTAGCTATTTCATACAACTAGTCAATGGTTTTGTATAGGTTCCATTTTGATTGATTAGTTTAGGGCAGGTAGATTTTATTATTTCCTCTAAGTGCCTTGTGGAATTTTTTTTATTATTTTAGTTATGTTTTTTCCATTCAATAAGTGCCTCGGGCACCTTGTTTTGTTTTATTTATTTTGGTCCTTATTGCTTTAAGAGGAGTTATCTAGAGGGGCAGTCAATTTTAGATTCAGATTAAATTTTTGAACCAAAGAGGATATTTCATGCCCAATGGACTAGACAAGACAAATGATATAGGTTCTCAAGCATAGTAGGCATTCTTCCCAATTGAATCACTAAAGATGTTGGCCACATTTGGCCCACATAAGAATATTTTGCCTAGAAATTGTTTGAACAGATGATCAAAGTTCTTGATTGAGTAAGTGATCAAATGGCTTGGAAGCAGGTCTAAGATTTCAAGGTGAAAAGGATCAGTAGGTTCTCATGGTAATCATGACTTTCATAGACATAAATCAGGTTTCACAAGTCTCATGAACTCTTTTTTGAGCCTTGAAAGTTTAAGTTCAAGACTAGAAGAACCAAACCATCACAAACACATCATGCAGGGATAAATAAGCCAATCAAGTTACACATTTGATAAATAAACTTAATAAAGTGTTCAAGGCCAAAATAACACATGTACATGATTTTTTTCATGTCGATAAGGTCCCCTACAAATTTTGTATTTTGATGAGCTTGCTATCCCAACATATAGGTATTTAAATTTGAATAAGTAGAATGAAATCTGCATGTGGATGTAACATTAAAGTTATATAAATTAACCATTTAAAATAAAAAATCCTTAACAAGTAGTAAATTCATGGGGACATCAAGTTCAGGTCTCATGAAATAGCTATTTTAATTCAAATGTTCCAAGATTAATGATTTGCATTCAATCAGATCAAAATATCAACAATACTTGATGGATTACAAAGGTAGTAGGTCCCAAAGATCTAATAGTTTGTGTTCAATTAGATCAAAAGATATAATGAAACATAATGACTGATAAATCTAGTGGTTCCATGCAAATATATAGTGCACACTTCATCATGCAAAGGTAGATCAATAGCGAGAAAGAAGTCAAAAAGTCAATGAATCTTGAAGATAAATGTACAGTTGATAAGTATCATGACCATGGTAACTATTGGGTAAATAAATGGTACACATTCAAGCCATATAAAGGAAGATCAATGGTATGTGACAAAGATGATACAATAGTGCTCATCCAATTATGGGAATGTAGATTGATGGTCGATACTAAAATTTGATAGCCAGGGACTTCAAATGGAGGTTGAATACAACTTAGGTCAAACTAGAACAATGTTATAAAAGGAATATGTTTCCATTAGAGCTCAATCAAAAATACTTTAGCATAATACTTAGTGATGTACTCAAAATTCTCAATTATAAAGTTTTGATGCCATTAAATCATAGTTTGGATCTAGTTTAAAGGGTTTTTAAAACTTGCAAGGCTATTTCTTCTGAGATTATAGTAATGCTTAATACCTATGTTTTCTATTATTTAAGGAAAAATTATGCATATTATGGGTTCTCAGCTTCCATAAGGTTAAAAGGGCATAATAGGTTTTTTTAAACTTAATATAGTTCAATATAGGACTATATAGCCTATAGGTTTTCATTGATATTATAACCATATAAAAACCAATACATGGATTGGTTTTCATCTATAGAAATCCTATGTTCAAGTTTAGAGTAAGGGAAGATATAAAAAAGATATGGAAGGGTCTCTTATCTTCTAAAAATGTCATAGCTCTAACAAATAGGTACCTATGGCTACCCAAAGTAGACATGGTGATGGCTCGGTTATAATTATAGATATGAGGATTTTGTTCTCATAAATAGTGAAAAAAAGTGGAAAGTGGCAAGGAAGATCAAAAAAAAGAATTCTAGTGGTTAGATAAGTAGTTATAACATTTAATTCTATTTAGATTTTATGGATTTTTCTTCCTTGAAAGGATCATGACTCATCATCTACAAAATAGACTCTTGTCCTATAGTGTATTACTCAACTAATGAGAAGAGCTTGAAGACTAATTAGAAAAAAAGTAGGTTAACTTGTTGATGAAGGGTTGGTCTAAATTGAATTAAGTGTGGTGGAGCATTCATTGAAATTTATAATCTCATTGATTGTTCTTAGTTAATGTGTTCCCTCTTCTCTCTTCTCCCTTTCTCTATATCACCCATTTTTTCCATTTGTAGGCTCTCTCTCTCTCACTCTCCCAGATTCTAGATTCTCATAAGGACTCTTTGATCTTAAAGAGAAAGGGACTCTCTAAGATATTTTAAAGTATTCTCATCTAGGCTAAACCCTATCAAGCATTTGTAATAACTACCTCTTGATGTAATATAAAACTTTATTTACCTATCTCTTGCCTTGTATCAGTATTTAGTGAGTTTTCCATGATGGCATAGTGAAGGAAAATCTTAATCATTCATTATCCTCCTTTCTGACCTCCTTTAGGGTGTTTTAAAATTATTATAGGTCTGGATTAGTGTTCTACTTGAATCTAGTCCATGAAACATTTATGCAATCAGCTAGTTTTTGAGGTTGTGTGAGATGGCATTGTCTTATGTTGATCTAGTGAGGGTTTAAGCTTATGGGAGTTTCCCATTTTTATTTGGTACTTCACCTTTTAGCCTTATTAAGAGGCCTTCCCCCTTTCTAACCCTTTTCCTTGTAGTAGCATTAGTTTAGGTGATCCATCAAGAGGAATCTGACCTTCTCCATAGGTTCATCCCCATCATAGGTTACCCATAGCCTGGGGATGTTCCCATATTATAGCTTAGTCAAAATGAGCTTGAATAAATATCTCCAAGGGTATATATTAATGTATAATAACTACCATTAAGATTCAAGCCATAATTTGGTTTTGTGGATCAGATTGGGCACATAGTCTACTCATATATTTGATATTTTTGATAGGTGAAACAACTATCAAATTTAATATCTACACATTATCACATATGATAGTGTGTCTTTTTTTGGTATATCATACCATGTGGTAGCTCCTCAATTAATCACTACTCGACTATGGGCTCAAAATGTACCAATTGCTATGGGGTTGTGTTGAAGTGAGATTTTACCATGTGGCATCATCTCACTTAATCATTTTTTGACTATGGGATCAATATGCACTAACTAATCTAGGGATATGGTGATTCAATATTTTATCAAGTGGTGTCATTTCACTTAGTCATTGCTTAATTGTAGGCTCAAAATGTATTAATTTATTTGGGGCTATGGTGAAGTGAGATTTCACCATGTAGAATCATCTCTCTTAGTTTTTTATTGAATCTAATATTAATATGTGCTAAGTACTTTGGGGTTGCATTGGAGTAGGATATCATGATGTGGTGTCACTTCACTTAGTTTTTTCCTATGAGTTTTGGCTCAAATATTGGTTCATTGAAGTGTTGTAGTGTAGCAAGATCTTGATAAGTTGGAGCATCCCACTTAGTCGAGGCTCATGATTTTTGGATTAAAGATTTGTTTGTCAAATCACTATGAAGTGTCAATATCTTAACAAGTGGATGTATCTCACTTAGTTAGGGCTCATGATTTTTGGCTCAAAGATCAATTTTTCAAAGTGCTACATAATGACAAGATCATGAAAAGTGGTAGTATCCCACTTAGTCATGAGATTTAACTTTAGAAAGGTTTGAGTCAAAAAATTAAATGCAACTAAGTCCTAAAACACTTATATGGTCAAGTCTAGGTTTTCAAGAGTTGTAAATGACTACCATGTGTAAAAATTGAATAATTCATCATTTGTGGAAAAAACAATGACAAAGTAAGCCTACTCAATTTTCATGAAATTTAATAATTATAAAATTCAAGAATAAAAGCAAAAGGCATACAATTTAGCATATTAACAAAATCTCCTTTTTATAAACTCATACTCAATTCAACCTAATCTAAATAAAGTGAATAAATCTAAAAATGAAGTGATATAAATACTTAGTCAATTTAACTCAAACTAACAATAATGGACTAAATTACTAAGAAACAGATGTGAAAAACTCTAAAATAAAGTTAGATAATTTTCATAAGTCTAAGTCAAATAATTAAGAAATGGTAATTTTTGACACGTTTCAAAATATGTTTTAAAATATCTGAGACTCACTAGACTTAGGTAAATTTAGATAATTACTTAAATGGAGTCCTAGATGTGATTTTTAGACCAAGTGCTTATAATGAGAATTTCTCATTCAAACTTGGTTAAAATAATGAATCATGTATAATATCTTGATTTTAACATCAAGGGACTTTATCACATGAGACCAACAATTTAAATAGGTAAAATTTACAAAACTCCTCTAAAACATAAGATCAAATCCCATGATAAAATAGGGGTTCCATGTTTTTTGATGAAATTAGGATGTTGGGAAAGAAACAACAAATGGAACTCTATTGGAAAATGCTCATGAGTATTTTAGAATGATAGAAACATGTATGTGAACCCATAATATCTTATCAATAATACACATGGGACATGAATGGATTTGAGAAGATAATATGGGAATGGCTAAAAGACCAAATCTAACATTCTCATAGAACTGGTGTGTGAAAATGAGTTAATTACCATCTCTTATAACTAGAAAGGACTAACTACTATAGTTCCAACCATCGTATTAGTAAATCCTCCCTTGAGAACTCTTTTTTGGACATTGCTCCACTTATATCCTTGCATCCATAGCCCAAAAAGAGTAATCTCTAATTCCACTTAAGGCATTATTCTACTGACAATTGGGTGTCCATAGTCTTGATAGAGGTTTCTCGAATCACTAAATTATTTAGTGTTTTTAAAATTTATTTTTATTTTCTTGTTCTTCTTTTCTTTTCTATTTTTTTTGTTTTCATGTCTCAATTATGGGTTGGGAATCACTGTGGCAAGAAAAAAATAGAACTATAGATTTTTCACCCTAGATCCTTACCTCAACAAGTTCACCTAGGAAAACCCAGAAACCATTAAGATGTGAATTTGATCATTATTTTTGACATAATGTTTTCATTAACAAAATATATTACCCAAAATTATCCAAAAATGAAAAAATTTAGAACACATGATAACTTAATCTTTCAAAATAAATGTAGAAATGAAATATAATGATAAAAACTACTCAGATTAGTTACACACTAGAACATCATTCATGTCACTTACTTATGGGCCTTTCATTCTTCATTTTTTCACTAACAGGAGAACACATAGGGAAAATAGATGGGCCAACCCAAATAAAACAAACAATGAAATTAGACTAACAATAAAAAGTAGGAAATGTAGATTAAATTCATAATGAAGTAGGAAATCTTAAGGAACAAGGAAAGGGGAAGAGAAAGTATGTACAAGACCTACCAAGATAATTCAATCTTGGAATTATATTTTTAGAAACTACCCGTGGATAGGAAATGGGATGTCCTCACCAGTTAGACACCTTAGATGGAATGCATTCTCACCTAATATTTTGGTGATTTGGTAGGAACCCAACCATAGGGCATTAAACTTCACATGCTATCCTATTTTTCCATGAGAATTGTCCCAAAGGAGGACTAAATCAGATATATAAAAGGCTTTCACTTTGGATCATTTTTCAAATCAATGCTTGATGACTCCTTGATGTTTGATAAAGCATGTATATACCCTAATTTGGTCAATCAATTACAAGTACTATGCTTTTTATCTCTCTTTTACAAGGTCTTAGTGATGAATAAAGCCCTTGTTTGCATGGTCATTTTAGGTATTTTGGTATTTATTATGTCTTGTTTTCCCTATTTATTTCACCCACAGTGGTCTTGAATCATCCCCTCCTAGTCATATGGGTTCCTAGCCTATTCTACCTAGTCCTAACTCTATTTTGGGACCTTAAGACACTATTTCCCTTATGTAGATAGTAACACCATTGGAACTAGTGTCCACCTTTTGATGTTAGTGTCCAACGGTCATTTTATTTCATTTTTTGGGTCATAACCCTCCCTTAAAGCTCATTTTATGTTATTATGCCTCTTTTTCATCTTCTTAACCAATGAACAAGGTCTTACACTAAAATCAAATTTACTTCTATATAAAGAGCCTCACAAGGCAATTTACATCTAGCACTTACTATCTTGGCACATAATTACATAAAATTAATCAATAGTATAGATCAACACACTACATATTACTTAGATATCACGTCTATACTTGTATGCTTGATTAAAAAAAAGGCCTAATCGAAAGTCATTCTAGCATACAGTGTGTGTTGATTATGCACATTATCTAAGGGAGAACTACATACAATCTAAGATCCATAGCATTGGAGTTAATGTAGGTAGTGACTAGGATAATAGGGCTTCTATCCCATGCGATCGTAATATCCTACAGCCTAGTTTTTCCATTTATTTTGTATTGTATTCAGTTGTTTCATGTTTGTAAGTGTTCATTAGGGTTTTGAAAGATATTTTCAAAATAGTGACACAAAAAATCTTCTAAAAGTCATAGAATCACCTACAAGTCCTTCAAACTCTCCTATAACATTTTTGAAAGTTTCATACAACCCTTATAAGAAGGACACTATCACCATAATTGGACACTAGTGCCACATGGTGACATTGTCCTCATAAGGGTGCTACTATCTAAAATTTTCTTTCAACTATAGTCATAGAATGAAATATGTATGGCTGATCTCCAAGACTGTTCCAACCAACTCAGTCATAAAAACATCTATTTTACACTAGATAAGTACACTTTCTTTACATCTCTACTATTTTGGGAAGAAATTGTCAAATTAATTATTTCCTATATTCATTTCAAGTTATTTCTATAATCATCCCTTTAACAACCTAGGATTTACATCCCTTAAGTCCTAAATAGTTAAAACATTTGGTGAACCTAACTTACTTTGAATATTGATTAAAACCTTAATTTAGCCTAGGGTTTACCTTCTTCATTTTTTTGCACTAAATTAGGGTAAAAAAATCTATTTTTATTGATTTTTGGCACAACATAACTCATTCAAATCAATCCTATATTTGGGTTTCATTTATTTAATATAATTTAATTTTTCTCCAAATAACCCTCATCAAACCCTAGATTCACATACTAGGTCCCTATACATCCAAATACTAGCCTTTCAGGTTTCAAGTATAATATTGATTTCTTATATACATTGGGATAAATATTTCTTATATTTTCACATATACCTATGTTATATTACATTCTACCTATTGTGTGTTTGTTATTCATTATTTACATTATCTTCTTTGGCAATTTTAAAATGACATCCAAGAAGCCTCTTACCCCTCTTCCAATTAATGAATTTATGATCTTTTCTCATAATTATAATAATGATTTTTTTTTTCAATATTTCACATTAGTAAAAGATAATGATTTCATTTATAAAGATGATTATTATTATTATTTTAATGATGGATATGAGGATTACTATGAGCATGACAATGAAAGTGTTGATGAGGATATACTAGATGAATATTCTTCTCTTTCCTCTCCCTCTTCTCCTACACCTCAAAACCAAACTAACAATATAATGCCAAAATAACCTCTTGTTGGTAATGCTTTGATCCAATAACCCCCTAGATTTAAAAACACTTTTGCTACCTCCTTATTCAAATTAAAATAATATAAGTGAAATAAATGTAATCTACTTTCATATGATTCAATCAATATAGAAAAGAGCAATGATTCTTCTTTGCCTTCCTAGGTTAAATTTGAAAAATCATGTACAAATAATATTACACTTTTTACCAATGCACAAACTAAATTAGATGAAATTATTTTATCACCTTCTTTTATATTCCAAGATCAATACAATGATTCTTTAAAAAATGTTGATAATGAAAATGTGTCTGACTCTTCTCCTACATATAAAAAAATGATTTCTAATTCTTATACCCTTAACTCCAATATTGAAATTAATAATCATACATTCACTCTAGACATAGCTAGTGAATATATGCATTGCATTACACCCACACATGTTGATATGTATTAAATCTCTCTCTCTCTCTCTCTCTCTCTCTCTCTCTCTCTCTCTCTCTCTCTCTCTCTCTCTCTCTCTCTCTCTCTCTCTCTCTCTCTCTCTCTCTCTCTCTCTCTCTCTCTCTCTCTCTCTCTCTCTCTCCCTCTCTCTCTCTGTGAGAATGAAAATGATAATTCTTATACTCTTACCTCTACAAGTGAATTAAACTATGATTTTGATGAACCTTGGATTAATGATGATTACTATGATTTTGGTGAAGAAGACATTGAGTCTAAATCTTCAAGTTCTCTCCCTAATTCACCTATTTATCATGTTCAAACTAATGCTAGTTCAAATGATTAAAAACATGCATGCACTTATTCTTATGCTAATAGTTTAAGCTACCACCCTTCCAAAGGCTACATAGAGAAAACTAATCCTCCCTAAAATGGTCCTTGAGGAAGTGTACTAATGGCTAAGATTAATAACAGAATTTAAAAATTAAATGAACCCATTGATGATTATGATATACCTTCATAATAGGTAATATAATTGTTGCATATGGTGATTTATTTACAAAAACAAGTACACAAAATCAAATTGGAAATTAAATCATACCACTCTTGGGCTGATTTCAATGACATCCATGGCAATCCTATTTTGCACAAAATATTCACTACAAATTTTCCACCCAACTATTAGATACCAGTGTTACCAAAATTTGATGGACATGGATACCCATACTTTTGCCTTTAGGATTTTGGGAAAGCCATGGCACATTTCACTAAATATTTGACTCTACTAAAATTATTTTTAAGTCTTTATAAAGTGAGGCATCAAATTGGTTTCATCATGCACTCCCTAGTAGTTCAATACATGCATATGATGAGGTAGAAGTAGTCTTTCTTAGGCACTACATATATAAAAAGGGACCTCAATTCACATATGAGAGGTTTCCTTCACTACACTAGGGTGGAACAAAACCAATAACTAAGTACATTCTATGATTCAATTCATGTATGCATCAGTTAATTTACCAACTGATAGATTTAGAGGTATAATACATCTTTGCTAGAAGCTTCATTTTTAATCTTAAGTATTAATTATTATATTAGACATCCAAATCATTTTGGCATCTATGTAAAACATATATGGCATTAGAAAAATACTTTAGACTAGTTGTTTCACATTCAGAGGTAAATTTGGATGTAGGTTTCCTAGAGCCATAATAATCTAACATGGTACAATAACCTACTCTACTTATGATTAAGTAACAATTGGAATAGAAAAAACCAATCAAGATAATCAACAAGGTAAAAGAGCCATTTCACAAAGCACCTCCTATAATGAGTATAACATAGGATACCAACAAAGGGCCTATATAGTTTTTAGATAGAGATAGGCCTCATGATATCTTAATTACATTATTAGATAAGGAGATGATCACACTTCCTTTTACTCATCACTTAAAACACATCATTTACAGAGGATATAAAATAAATCATATTATATTTTTCATAAGATAAATGGGCATTCAAACAATAAATGTTATGTACTTTGAGATTGTATTGACCAATATGTCGATAGAGGAATTATAGGATTCACATAGGGGAATCAAGATCTCAGTCTCCATAATCTCCTAGATCACACTCTTCTATGATCAATTTATCCCAGGACGTTCCATTTAAGGATCCATTGGTTACTCATAATATGAGCCATGTGGTTTCTAGGACACTTATGATAGATATCATGCACCATAGATTTAGAAGAGATGGTAGATAGTTCATAGAGATCAAAGCATAGTCCCAATTCACCTATTGATTAAGATATTTGGAAATAACCATATAGATTAGAATACTTTATCAATTTTCAGACTAATTGATATATTTGGAAACAATCATAGAGATCATAACATAATTTCAATTCGACCATTAATTAATATATTTTCAAGAGATCACAAAAATTATAACATAGTTCAATAACTGATTAAGATATTTACTATAGATCATAGAGATCATAGCATAGTTTTAACATGATAGATGATTAATATCTTAGATATAAAGTCTACACACCTAGCTACCATCAGTGTACCACATGCAATATTAGTTCCAAAATCTACTTTGACACTAGCACAACATACACAATATGGTCACTTGTTCACCATGCCATCCAAGTTCAGATAGTGCATACCATAGTTATATGATCCACACTCAGATATCCTATGATACTCTTATAACACCAATCCTAACAACTGACATTATTAATACACTATACATGTCTACTAAAACATTTATAAATAAATAAATAATTTGTTACCATTATTTAGACACAACATATTTTCATATCACTATTTAACATAGTGAAATAATTAAACACATGAACAAATTCATAATGCAACAAATCAATACATTAATATACATTATGCCCATATAACAAAAAACATCCATCTATATTTATAACTTAGAGCAAAGTTTCATTATAATACTAAAATTCACAAAATAATCTAGGCTCGACCACTAAGATGAGCCCCCTCACTCTCACTATCTGATACATCCTTACTATAATTTGAGACCCCACTATCCCTTTGAGACCTCGATTGAGACTTGTATCTACTCTTTCTATCCTATAACACCCCAAAATCAGCTAGTAACTTTACATGCTCTAGCTATAAACATATATAATCATCCACTATCTAGCTACCTACCCCACCTAGAGAATCAAGTGTAGGCATAACTTGTCTCTATAGATTTTTACATACCTCATCCCTATCAATAGTTGTTCACCTATATGCCATTGTAGCAATGGTTACTCGATAAAATAAATGATCATAGACACAAACAACATATGTGGCCCTCTCCACTAATCCATCATCCACAACATCATTAGGGATATTTTATGTCATTAATCAGAGCAAAGTCTCAATGATAATGTCACAATACTCATCATCAATTGAACCTACACATACCAACATAATACATCAAATACCTATCCAAGTAAATAAGTAATAAAGTAATCAGAATATACAAATATACAATGGCAACCTACCATCAATGGCCCTAAGGTGATGGACATTTAACACATCTTCCATGATGATCCCACCTCTTGGGAACATAGATGCCCATCTATGGTCCGTCCACCATTATATGTAGGCATCAATCACTCCTACATCATCCATATCTAGTATATCAATCACTAAATCCCACTCTATCAATGGAATCAAAGTTAACTCTATAGTTGATGGTCTAGGCCTACTCCCTAGCCTCATTAGCACCCAAAAACTCCTCAACCACATCAATGGTGCCAGTGGCACATCCAAAGTAACACCAAAATATTGTGTCACTTGATCATATTGAAACCTCTTGAATGCATTGACCAAATCATCATGCAACCATCAACTCACTCACACTTATCTCAGTTGAACACCATCCTTATGCCATACCTCATAGCCCCTTTAGGGCTTATAGATAATATCTCTAGCCATCAACCTATCCATCACCTATCAACACTAAATTTTTATACCCTTAGATAGGTAGTTCATACCATTACACCTTTGTAAAAGTGTCTGAGGGTGATCCCAATCAACCTGTCGAGGAAACACTAGTCTTCTCACTGCTATATGCTCATAATCTCAACTATGCAATAGTGTAAAAAACTGAATACCACCTACACACATCTCTTAAGTGAAGTGATATAAATATTTATAAAAGTGGGCTAGCATAGGTTAACCCCATGATTACATGGTGTCATGATCCTATATATAATGTACTATCCCATGCATCCTATATGAGATAGTTACCCCACTCCCATTTGTAGTAACAAATGAAGCCACCAAAATTTCTAAGAACTTATGAAACTAAATAACATTTACTATGATAATCAATGATAATAATACATCACTATTGATCCTTACCAATTTAGTCCATGTTGACATTGAAAAAATATACCTCACATCTTGCTCTATATATTTGACACCATTAGCCTCCTATAGCACTATTATCTGACTAGGAATTAACAACCTCATAATCCTATAGACATCCTCCAAGGTGATTGTCATTTCCCCAGTAGGTAGCCCAAATGTATTGGTATTTTTGTTCTACCTCTCACATAATAATTTCATCATATGTTTTTCATAGGGCATCAGATCCAATGATGCCACATGACACAAACCAGCTCTATCTACCAGAATCATCTCCTCATCTATCAAGTGCAATCCCCATGACATATCCATCATATAGCCACTCTATAATTCTCTCATACACATATTAACTTGAAAAATATGGCCAAATTTGGAATTAACACACAAAATATGAGATAAATATACAAAAATAGTCATAAAACACCATTAAACAATAACAAGCACCAAAAATTAGGCCTAACGAACACTAGTGTTGCATATGGGATAGTAGTATTAGATATTAGTGCCATAACCAAGACACTAGGGACATGTTTTAGACACTATTACCATTATTAGGACAATAACACCACATTTTAAAATTTCCACCTTACTAAGGTTGACATTGTGTTCTAATTTTGGAAACTAATACCAACTTCTTCTAAATGTGATATCTAGAGAACTATAACTCTGATTTGTGATCCATTTTTTATGCATGGTACTTGACCCCAATGTACCTCACCCTATATAATTTACACAAATATCCCAATCACATATGACTATACAAAATGATAAAACCTATATTTACTTAGTAAACTTAATATATACCAAATTTCTATCCCACTACTGATTTAAAAAAATTGACTTTGTTGCAATCGATAAAATATTAAAACATAAAAACAACATTACTCTAGTTAAATATCACCACCATACTAGATAATATCACTTTTGTCTAGTCACCCTTACCATAGTTTCAAATATCTCACCAAAAGGGGTCATATACACATTATTTATGTATATTCACACACACATGTAGAGAGATTGGTTTAGACATAAATATTTAGACACACATGTCTACTCACATAAACACAAGATTAATTATATATATAGATACTTAGATATATAATTTAACTCTAATATACAGATATTTAGACACACAAGTTTACTTAGATATACATATTCAGACACAAGTTTACTTAGATATATAGTTTGACTTAGATATGTAGATATTTAGACACACAGGTTTACTTAGATATACTATTTAACTCAGATATACATATTCAAAGACATAGGTTTACTTAGATATATAGTTTGACTCAAATATACAGATATTCATACACATAGGTTTACTTATATATACATATTTAGACACATAAGTTTACTCAAATATATATTTTGACACGGATATATAGATATTCAAACACACATGTTTTATCAGATATATAGTTTGACTTAGGTATACAGATATTCAAAAAAACATGTTTAATCATATATATAGTTTGACTCAGATATATAGATATTTAAATACATAATTACATTACTAAGATATCAAGTTTGGGGTATGATGTAAATCACATGTCCTTGATCTTATAGGGATTCACCATATCAAACACATGGAGTGGAAAGTTATACCATTCTCTATGTTTAGATTGACAGGTTACACTTAGATCATCACCAAGATTTCACTAGCTTAGGTCACATGACCATCTACAATGATTGGTCCATAGCCTTCCATTAGATCCATATTATGTAGGTTGAGCAACACTTTTGACTTCTAGTTTTAGTTTACATACTCATTTAGTCTAGATATGAGATTGGGATAAATAGATTTTTTTTCTCCACGATTTTAGTTTACATACTCATATTAAATCTAGCTATTAGGCTTTGGGGGAATAGGGTTTAATTCCTCACAATTTAGTTCATTATTTAGATTCAATATAGGGGGTACCCACATTATGGATTTTCTCTTCACATACTTCAATCTACCTCTTCGCCATTTCTTTGGCCAAGAAGTGGGCTAGGTCTAGAGCACATCTACATAGGTAAGTATAGGTACACATTCCTCTTTTTCTTTTACTCTATTATTTTCATTTCATTTCACTACTAAGAATAAAAGGGGGTAAATGTATACACCCCAATTTGGTCAAGTAACCACAAGTACTATGTCTTTTATTGCTCTTTCACAAGAATATCTTAGTGATGAATATATCCCTAGCTTGTATGGTCATTTTGGGTCTTTTAGTCTTTCTTATGTCTTATTTTCCCTATTTTTTGCACCCCCAGTGGTCCCAAGTCATCCCCTCCTAGTCACAGGGGCCCCTAGCCTATTCTACCCAATCCTAACTCTATTTTTGGACATCAATAAATTAGTACCTTTATTTAGATAGTAGTACCATTGGAATTAGTGTCCAATGGTCATTTTATTCTATGTTTTGGGTCCTAAACCTCCCTTGAGCCTTTTCTTATGTTTTTATCCCTCTTGAATCTTGTCAGCCAATGAACAAGGTATTACATTCAAATCAAAGTTCCTTATATATAAATAGCCTCAAAAGGCATTTTACATCTATCACTTACTATATTGGCACATAATTACACAAAATTAGTTAATAGTATATCTCAACACACTATATATTCCTTAGCTATCACATCTAGACTTACATGCTTGATTAAATAAGGGCCTAAATGAAATTCATTCTTGCATATTGTGAATGTTGATTATACATGTTCCCTAGGGGATAACTACATGTGATATGAGGCCCCTATCATTGGGGTTAATGTAGGTAGTGAATAAGACAACAAGGATTCTATCCTGCACTCTCATAATATCCCACAACCCAATTTTGCCCTTTATTTTACATTTGATCTAATTGTTATTTCATGTTTGTAGCTGTTTATTAGGGTTTTGAAATATATTCATTCAAAATAGTAACACATAAGTGGTTCCAAAAGTCATAAAATCATATATAGGTCCCTTAAACTCTCCCCACCATTTTAGAAAGTTTTAGATAACTCTTCTAAGAAGAACACTTATGCCATAATTAGAAACTAACACCATATGGTGTTATTGTCCTCATAAGGTGATACTATCTAAAGTCTCTTTTAAACTATAGTCATAAAACAAAAGACTTTTGGCTAATCTCCAAGCCTATTCCATCATTTGGAGTCATAGAAACACCTATTTTTCTCTAGATAAGTACACTTTATTTACATATTTATAATTTTTAAAAGAACTTGTAAAATTAACTATTTTCTATATTAAATTCAAATTATTACTATACTCATACATTTAAAAACCTAGGATTTTCATCTACTAAGTTGTAAATAGTTAAAACAAAGTGAAATAGGGATGCATCACATTTTTCTTCTAATTGTATCAAATTTAAGAGATGAGCCTCTATTTTATTATCAATTTCTAGGTAGTATCTCATGAATTGCAAGGTTAGAATTATCAGGTTCATAGGGAAGATAGGGTCTAGGCCATATACTATATGATATAGGGAAGTTCCTAGAGAACATTTAATTCTAGTCATGTTAGACTACAATGTAAATTTTAAAGCATTATTATCGTTCTTAGGATTCTATTGCAATATTTTTATAAATACATCAAGTTATTATTTGTTGATTTAGCTACCCAATCACCTTGTAGGTAATAATTGGATCAAAACTTGAGGATTACCTAACTATTTTATGCCCACTCAATAAATTGTAATAAGGAAAAAGTAGGATCATTAACACATACTAGAGAGAATGACATCCCAAACTTGGTGATGCTATGATCTTCAATAAATCTGATTACCACGTCAATTGTGCAATTATTAAATGTCATGCTTTGGTCCAACAAGTGTAGTAGTTAGTTTTCATAATAATTAACTTGTGTCTTATAGAGGAATTAGCATTTATATCTCCTATAAGGTCCAAGGCCTATTTTATGAATGGTTAGACCTTAATAAATGGTTATAATGGCATGGCTGGGGTATATTACCTATGCATGGCAACTTGGTAGGTATGATAGCTCCAAACTTGGGCATAAGAATATGTAAAAAACATGGCCAACAATAAACTACTCTAAGTATGTGATGGGATATATCACTACCTGAACCATGACCAGTTTCATATTTCCCATGGAAATCACTGGGTACTTCTATCATTTTTTATTTTTTTAAGCATCTCAAATGTATGACTTCATGTTTCTTTCTATATAATACACCTGATTTGATCATGAAGTTATAGCTCTTCAAGTCTAATGCTCTTTTTTGAGTTAAGTTCAAGTGGCTTGGACATTCATTGTTTAGAAATTAATATGCCACATCCTAATATTAGTCATCATTTATGATATTTTGTAATGTCTACTACTATTAAAATATATATAGATCCACTTCAACCATTACTTCATTGGTTCCTTGACCTCCCATAATATTAGTTATTTTGATCTCTAGATCAAACTCTTTCAAAATAGTAATAAACTTACCACGTTGCTCTCCCAACTCATTTTTCATTAGCATTTATTTTAAAGTTGGGTCAGACATAAAAAAACTTGGTGTAGGATGTAATGCCTGAAAGTATTAAATACTTTGATCAGTGTAAAATATTATTTTTCAATAATTGAATATCTTAGTTTATAATTTTATATTGGTTAAATCATGAATGAGACAAGTCTCTCATCTCCAATTTCTTTCTTTTGTGTTAATACAATGACACTTAGGTGTTTTGATGTGAAAGGATATATGTAGAATGGATGTGTGTAGTTTGAAATGATACACACTGATGTATTTAAAATTTATTTCTTGATATAAATTAAATTCACTTGTGATTCATTGGTCTATTCAATATTAACATCCTTATTTAGTATGTTTTCTAGTAATCAAACTATCTATACAAATCCCAAGCCAAATTTCCTCACAAAGTTTATCTAACCAAAGAATGACTTTAGTTATTCCTACTAGTAGGCAATATAATTTTTAGAATTGTCTCCAATATTTATAAGTCTATATACATACCATTTCAAAGATTATGTGACATAAAAAAAATTATTCAATCACTCTAAAAATACACTTTTTAAAATTTAAAGAAATGCCATGTTCCCTACATCTATGTAATACCATTTTCAAATATTTCATGTGATGTCATCTATTCTTGGAAATATAGTTAATTCATTCATGTATATGAAAATTCATTTTATAATGAAATATTTTAATGCAATATCCATGGCATTCTATAAATTAGCACTCACATTGATTAGGTTAAATGACATACTTTTCTATGTAAACATGCCCCATTTCATTGTAAATATTATCTTAATTTTGTCCTTATAGTTTATTGTTGTCACTCAATTTTTCACCCTTATAGAGGTATTTCAAGTCTTCTCTAAATTGAGTGAAACATTGGATTGACTTTAGGCCTGTGGGTTGCCTATAGAAGAGGTAAACCTCTAGATTAAAGGGCTAGCTCCTTAGATATGTTTATTGTAACTCATCACCTATACTACTTGATTATTTGAGATAAAAATAGATAGAAGGAACATGAAAATAAACTAATATTATGAGGTAATGCACCAATTTTATTTCCAATAAACTACCATTAACTTGAACTATGAAATATGACTCACAAAACTTTCTTCAACATCCAAGGTTTTTTCAAACATGAAGGCGATATGCAATGCACTTATCAAGGTGAATGAATAATAGGTATGATTTTAGACACTAATTTTATTCCTTAAATTTATAGATAGACAAATACACAAAATATAATTCATGTGACCTGTTAGAAATTAGACTACTTGCACAAAACATGAAAGAGTAAAGTGAACACAAGGATAAATGATTATCACTTGCCATTCCACTATGAACTAATTCACACACTTATAAAAGAAGTTATTAAATCAAAAATATATTTAAAATATATATTAAAAGGAATAAATAGTATTAAAACCATCAGGGCTTCACCATACTAGGTGTGCAACTTCCAAACTTAACCAAAAGTGGTTACTCTTATAGAGAATGGTGAAGAGAGAGAGAGAGAGAGGGGGTGAAGTAGAGAAGAATTGAAAAGTGTCCATGAGTTACACCAAGAATGTTAGTTATTATATAATCCAAATATACCTCCAAGGCCATTTGTATCACTTCTGAAGTAACTCCAAACTTCCAAGTGGTGTGGGGTTTACAAACTTGCTTGATACCTTGACTAGCTCCTTAAAACCTGCCCCTCTTTGCATGAAAGGAGTACCCAATGGACCTTAAAACCATTAATTAACCTTTAAATTATATAAAGCCACTAATTTACCATATTAAATCCCTTAATAAACTCCTTTGGCCTATTGTTCCATCATTTAAGTGCATAGGTGTCTTGAAACTCTTCATTTCCCATGCCTAGATTGGTCTAAGTGGCCCAAAAATCAAGTGAATATTATTAAAATCATCCAAAATAGATGAATCATATTAAAATATTTTATCAGGTCTAAAAAACACCATTTTATTTCTTGGAATGACTACCAAGAACTCCTTTTACTCATTAAGCTTTCACTATGACTAGTTTTTTTGTAACCCTAAAAACCTGTAAACCTCCTTGTGTAGGGAGTTGTATAATTTATATTGAGGAAATGAGAGAATATTATATGACCCAATATGGCCTTACAGATCCATAGCAAAATCAATCTTTATAATCTAAATAAAAACCCATTTTCATTGGCTTTCTCTCTCTTGAATTAGGCCTCATCAGGCCTCCTTACTTTGGACCCTATTTTCTTACTCTAGACTTATATCACAAATGTGAAATAACTTAATAGAATTTGATTAAATTTACCTAGGACATCACAAATTTACATGTCAATTTTGGGGTCTTGAGACCCTATGGAAGTATGTAAACTAAGAAATGGCCTTACCACCTAGTCTCATTTTGAGCCTATTTGAGATGGCCTTGAAAAATGGGCTTGGTTTGATCATGTCAAGAATATACTATTATTTTTTAAATTTTAATAGCTATTATAAGTCCCAAATTACATCATCCCATGATTAGGAAGCTATCCCCTTCTCATAATACTTATAAAATATGAAAACATGAAAAAATAGAGTATTTGTAGCAATCCTTACAAGTTAAATTATCATAAAATTTCATGTGGGTAACCTTGTTTGAGTCCTCAACAACATAAAAGAGGTTTCAAGATCAAACTATGTCATTATATATGCATTTGAGCTCTTTTCTCCTTAGTTGGTCACTATTAGGGTTTAAGAGAGGTTTAAGACTAGTTTGGGGTCTTAACAATTGTTCATAAAGAAAATATCAATAAATTACCTACTTCCACTTGTAAAACATTATTTTTAAACCTATTCAACTATCCAAAATTACTTTTATTCCCATGTAAAGTGTGAGCTATAATATAAGCATCTGAAGTTACTCTTTGGGTAGCTTGCTTAACATTCTTTAGGCTATAGAGAGGAATGCTTTGAGTTTTGAGTCTCAAAAATCCTTCCCACTTTATTGAAGAGTTCATAAACATTCTGAAAATACCTATCCATTATTATAAATTATATTTGATTTTTCTTTACCCCTTTGTATGCTCAAGGCACACTGATCAAGGTACTTGGGGTGAAGAGCTTGCTCTTTACTAGCCCTCAATAATGTTTGGATGGAAACCTAAGATATTTTCCACTTGATAATGTATGTATACCTATTATATTACTTTTAAATTCCCTCAATTTCCCTCAATGAGGTCTAAAAATGTGTTTTGTACCTTTGGATTTCAAAGAGACCCCATAGTCTCATGACTGCCCCTTGCCAAAGAGTGGGCAAGGTCCGAGACAAAAAAATGGGTGTCTCCATTATTTGTATGACCTTAAAATTTCCATGAAAATATTTTTAAATACATTATCACAATATGTACCAAATTTCAAAGCATGATCATGCATTTAGAGGCCTCAACACAATAATTTCTCTCATGACGGGCAGGGTATGCTAATGTGATTGCAAGGTTTTAGTATTAGACTGAGTTTTGATCCTTTTAATATTTTTTATCAGACTTAAATGGATATATTAAGGTTTTTAAAACTTATTATAACACTCACAAAATATCCTTAATCATTTTATACCCTTTTATATTCCTCACTCTCCTTCAATCTAAGCAAAACCCTCATAGAGCAAGTAGACTTGTAGTGTATGTTTGACAATGTGTGGGGAGTGAAAACTAGTTTGGTCAAATTTATAAATTATATTTTGGTTTCATAATAACCTATTTATACATTTTTAAAACTTTTTATAGGCCTCATAACTCTCTTTACACCTATATTTTCTCTTTAGGATTAACCAACCTAAGTTCTTTTTATACAGTCACCTGTAGGTGCATATTAGGTATCTTTACTACTTACTGTGTATTTTTAGACCCTAATATTACCTAAATATCCATCAAATGTTTCATTAATTTTTTTAAAGTCTTGAATAGGTCCAAAAACCACTCTACTTCCTCTCTTTAGGTTGAAATTAAAATAGTCCTAAGATAAGCCTGTAGATGGCCTTTTTGGGGATACTTGACTGTATATTGGGTTTTTTAAGGTATTAAATTTTATCTTGATGATATAATTTTGGTTATTTAAAAAAAATAATAATTTCAAATTGGATTTAAAAAATCTTACATACATGATCTATCTCTTTTCTCAAGTCCAAGACTATCTGTCTTCATTAGCCACTTGTAGGTGTTGATCATGGTCTTGACAGTGTTAGGTGTTCTAAACCTTATCTCCACTTCAATTACCTTTGAATTGGTTGAAATCCTAATTTTTATTCAATAATTTCAAACACCTCAACTCATTTTCATTTAGGCTTAACACTAGCCTAGAATGAGTTCTCACAGCCTGTAGGTGTTTGTTAGGGTTTGACTATATATTGAAAAGCTTAAACCTAGTCTTGTCATCACTAACCTTATAAGATTTTATGAACTTACTTGAGGTCTTAAATTAGTTTTAATAACCTTTCAAAACCCTATGTGCCTTTACTTAGTCCCAAGACCAACTCATTCTTATCTTCTTGATTAGCCACCTATAGGTATCTTGACTATGCATTGCATGCTTAGACATAGCCTTTCCACTTGCCATTATGTTGAAGGTTTTAGATAAATGAGATTCATTTCCATTATGTATGTAGAGTCTTTAGGTTTTTTAAGACACTTTCAAACCATCTTTCACTTTTCACAAGTACAAAGTGTTATATATAGTCTTGTAGATGGTCATTTGACTATCAACTCTACTTTTTGATGTTCTTAGATACTCTTTGAATATTTTTTCCATTATATTCAATCTATCTTGTAATCATAGCTTCACTATGTTTGAGACTCTACTTTTATGCTAGTCTGAGGTTGACCTTAGTCCTAGATAAGTACTTATAGACTTAAGGCCTATAGGTTTCTTTTAAACTATTTAGGCTACAAAGAGCCAATATTTAATCTCTTGAAATTATCAACACTATTAACCATGACAAACCTCCATAATAGTTATAAATGTATCACATAGATCAATACCATGAATTTTCATCTTCAACTTACACTATCAATCTATATAGACTTATAGGTGCCATTTGACTATGAATAGGGTCTTGTATGTAGAGAATTAGAGGTTTGAGTTAGTTGGAATCAAATATATGATAGTATTAAGGTAGTAAATGGTATATTAATTCATAAATATACATCTCATGTCTCCACCATATATCTAAGCATCTCCAACATGTTCCTACAGTCCTTAAAATCTTCATATGAATGAGATACATATGACCTCTCATTTGAATCTATGTTTGGGATCTTATAATCATCTTTATCATGCTTAGAATGGTTTAATAGGGTCTCAATAACTTTAAACCATGGTATATTATTATTAATTGACCTTAAATTAGTAATCAAACTCCATTAGACTTGTTTAAACATTGACAATGTCTCCAAAATCAAGCATACTTGAAGAATATGTGCCAAAACACATCTCAAGTAAAATAATATGGGATCCATGAAATTAAGGTAGTTTCCATGGAAAATTAAGCATTATAAACTTATGATAATCACTACCATTATTATAAAATAGAGACTTGAAAAACAATTCTCTAAAATAACTTGTACACTAAGACATTCTCTCTCCAAGTGAAGGCACCTCATAGAGATGATTCGGCTGATGTAACCACCATGAAAATGAGATAAAAGGCCTATAAAAACCACACTAAAAATAATTCCTCTCCATATATTTATGATCTATAGAAACAAGTGTAAGAATATACCCCTCTTAGATGAATAAGCCATAGTAACCTACTGCCAATCTTAATGATAGTTCATAAATAGGAGGTCACAAATATTAAAACTAGTTCCACTTATTTCAAGCTTAATTGGACCCCTAACAATTTACAAATTGTTATCTCCTAAATCTCTCTCTCCTATCTTACTATTCAATTTAAATTTGCTTTCCTAAGCTTGTGAAGAGAATGATGGAGGATAAAAAGTGTTTGGAGTATCAGTTCAATATGAAACTTGGTCTAGAGATGTAAAATTATCTTATAGATCCAAAAGGACACTTATAAACCATTTGAAATTGAAAAATGATCTTGTAAGGCTGTACAAGTACTTGTAAAGTGTCCTTTTACCAAGATTAGGAATTGAAATGCATATTGTATTAGACCCTAACTATTCCTAAACATTTTCTAACATATTTATGACACTAGGGATGTTTATAATCTTTTGTAAAAGTTCTCTCCTTGTGATCGTACGTCTAACCCTTCCAAATGGGATAAAAGGTGGCCAAAATGTGATTTTTTACATATAGGATTCAAACAAAGGTTAGATCATGATAATATGATACAAATGGCATCAAAATAAATTTTTGAAATGACTTTAGATAATATTATACTTTTGACCAAGTTTGACTATATAAGATCTTTTACTTGACCATAAGACTAGACAAGTGAATATAAGACCAAAAATTGGACAATGCTAGATAAGGACAATATGACCATATGGGACTATTTACAACCACTAGAGACCATGAAAAGAGTATGCCAAACATTAGGCACCTCTATTAATTTTTAACCTATATGGGGTGACCCAAATTTGAATTGGGGCCAAATTTGGTCAACATTCTTGGTGATTCACAAGGGTAAAATGCATTTAATGCTAATAGACTTATAGCCTTCTCCTTTCATTTAGCTATAGAGTTACTTTTCTACTCAATCTAAAATTGATATGCCCTTAAAAGACTTCAAACTCATAAAAAACACACAAGGAAACACACACTATTATCAAAGCATTTAAAGAAAACACACAACAAAGACTCAAACAACATACCTAACCTACTATATACATACCTTAAAACATGTTTGAGTGATGCAACACTTTATCTTTCTTCCACCATGATCAAATAGGATGTTTCTTGGGTCACAATTGCTCTATTAGAGTAAGTCACCATATGATGGATGCTTGTTAAAAAAAATTGCATGTGAAGATGATCAAAAGACTTACTAATCAAAGGACTTCTGATAGCTAAAATTACACTATTTGAAACTCCATGGAATGGTATTCTTAGCTCTCTATTAAGACTACTTGATAGTAAAGCCTTCTTGATCTTATTGATGCTCATTTTATGGTTCTCAAATTTCTTCTTGGGATTCGTGGGAGTTGTCTCAAATTCACCTTTAGCTGGAACATGATGTGCTTGATGTCTAAATATTTCAAACTTGTTAACTTGATTCTCAATAATGTATTAAAGTGGCTCAACATCAGATTGAGTCTTAGGCTACTCCTCAACCACAAAAAATTCTTCCTTGGTCTGATTGAACTCTCCCAATATTGTATCCTTCTTGACAATGGTTTGGAACTTCTCTTCATCTTCCTTAGGTTCACAAATGACCTAAGTCTCAAGCTCATTCTTATTTTGAGGAAGGGTTGCCTTACTCACTTGCTCAAACCCTTGAACTATGACATGGAATTGCTGCCATAAATCATCATCTTCTTCATGGCTATCACACTCATGAGCTTCTTCCTTTTGAGTAGGAAAAATTGCATTGTCTTTCTCACTATCATGATCTATCATACTTGGAGACTTATCATCATCATACATATGAATACGATAGTTACCCTCAGTAGGTTGTTTAAAAGGATCATCAAGGCTTACCTCAAAATGTTCATCACCTTCATCATAAATGATATATGTGCCAAGGTTTGTCCATTTAATGAAATTATATGGATCATATTCATATGTGTTAGCACCATACTAATCTACAAAGAGATCAGATATACATTTAAGTTTGGAATATGTTCCATCATCAATGACATGTTCTTCTTCTTCATAAATAGTACAATTCAAATTAGAGTTAGCTTCCACATATGGATCAATATGAAACTTGGATAATGGATGTTTTATAATTGTCACATGTGATTCATACCTTATTATAAATTCCAAGAAGGACCAATCAACATAAATATATACTCATATCTTTGTGGAGAAGTCTCTTGATAGACAAATAGCAAAATGTGCAGGCAAATCTACCACCACTATCTTATAAAATTGGAAAGCTTGGACAGTCATGTAATAATACCTTAAAACTTTTGATAAGCCATACTGACATATTTGGTGTCCCATCAAGTTTTATCATCCTTTTCTATATGTTTCATATATCAAGCCCAACTTATGTACATCTATATTGGCCATAACCAAATTACTTGCCCCACTATCCATAATCCAATTATAGCTTAGTTTATCTCCCATAATGAGTGTAAAGTAGAAGGTGGGGTTTCTTCAGATTTGGTAGAGGGTTAAAAAATATGGGTAGGTGAATTTTTTAGGGATACACCACCATGTCTTAATGGTTTAGAATTGATATGGATTTGGGACAACTACTCTTGAAGTAGAACTTTTTAACTAGGCATGTGGAGTACCTCCCAAAGAGATATACTAGTTTTAGTGTTATTCAAAGAGTAAATTATGTTCAAAGAAGAAACAATCACATTTTTTTGCATTTTTAAATGCAAATAAGTGCCTTGAGGTTGAGGCAATGAATATTGAGTCACCCTTCCCAAGTTTTGATTTTGAGGAGCTATAGGACTTGTAGAGGTTGCCACATTTGCATTCATACTTTGTGGCCATGGAATAAGATTATTTGGATTTGTATCCACACCTTGAAAATATCCCAAAACTCTTCTATTTGACCTTATTTTGGCTAAAAATAAATTACTTTGAGTTAGGAAAAGTGTATATTCCACTTTAAAGTTTTTAAGGCTCATGCTTTGACTACCATACTATCCATTTGTTCTTCTTCCATGAAGCTCTCCTCTTCTACTGTAAATTAAGGAGTAGGCCCTCCTTGAGATACCAAATCTTGTCCTTCACCCTCATAATTATTCATGAACTATCCTTGAGGTTACCATTATTATCCTTGAACTAGATTATTATGGATTGGAATCATGGATCTTGTGTTCAGAGTAGAATTTAGATTATAGGCATTGGGTGGCATATTGAAATTAGGCTAACCTTGTTCCATGCCTTTACCATTATACTAAGGTGGGAATCTATTTTCTTATGGAGGATAGGATTATGGGTTTTGGTGAGCCCTAAATATTTGGTTTATCTACCTAAATTGAGCTTCTAAGGCCTTACATCTTGCTTCCCAATCAATGTTATCTTCTTATTTATTTGGGGTATCTTTGGGATTAATATTTGGATTTGGAAATGGATCAATACTTGGAGGAGTGTCAGGCATGTTAGGCAAGATGGGAATAGAGAATTTTGAAATAAGCTTATCAGCTTAAATCAAACCATTCTAAACTCTAATGGATATGTCATAGGATTTAGGCAAAGTATATCCAGCCATGGATAGTAGCATGATATATATATCAATCCTAATAGCTCTAAGGTATGTTGAGAAAACAAAACTTGTAGGGGGTCTTATGGGAGGTAGTATCCTATTCCATGTTCTTTAAAAATTTTCATTGAAATCATGCATAGTCTCCTTCGAACCTATTTGAATGACATTCAACTAATGTATGAGTGATGTATGATCACTTTTATCTTCAAAACTTTGAGTCAAAAACTCCCAAAACTCATCCCAAGTAATGATGCATCCTCTTGACAATTTTCTACACTAATAAAAGGCTTTCTCCCTAAGAGACATGGGAAGTAATCTCACCACAATGTTAACTTTAGTGACATTATGGAAATTATGAAAGTTGGATATGTCCTTAATATGATCACTTGGGGTGATAAGACCTTCCCCATTGAAAGTGGGAACACTCTTGGTGGCATTGGGAGGGATATCATCATAGGTATTGAGGTTTATAATATTTTTAGTATTGAAGGCTAGGAAAGAATGTTACATATCCATGTTGTCCTCAAAATCTTCTTCAGTCTCTTGATCTTATTGACTTGTAAAATCTTCTTGCTCTTCAAATGTCAAGATAGGCTCAGGGTACTGAACTTCAAGAGGAAGTTTAGGATGAGGGAGTAGATTTGTAGGTTGATTACTTCTACTAGTAGATAACCTAGTAAGGACCATGAAGCATGAATAAAATAAATAATAAAACTTGGTATAAAACTAGATATTACCTTCAATGGAGTTTCCAAATGTTGAGTAGAACACACTTATACAGTTATGATGTTGTCAAGACCATCATTTACCTTGACAAGAAGTGTTTGAGATAATAGTCCCATAGGCATGCCATTACTATTGTCACTCAATTTTTCACCCTTAGAGAGGTAGTTCGATCCTTCTCTAAATTTATTGAAACATTGGATTAACTCTAAGCCTTTGGGTTGCTTATAGTAGAGGTAAACCTCTAGGTTTAAGGGCAAGTTCCCTAGATATGTTCATTATAGCTCATCACCATACTACTTACTTTATTGGGATGAAAAGAGATATAAGGAACATTAAAATAACCCATTATAATGAGGTTATACACCAATTTTATCTCCACTATACTACCATTAACTTACACTATGAGATATGACTCATAAAACTAGCTTCAACATCCAAGGTTTCTCTAACATAAGTATTCAAACATGAAGGTGATATGCAATGCACTTCTCAAGGTGAATGAATAAGGGGTATGATTTTAGACACTAATGTTATTAATTACACTTAGATATGTAAAAATAAACTAACTACACTTCATGTGACCTATTAAAAAGTAGACTACTAGTACAAAACATGAAAGAGTAAAGTGAACACAAGGATATATGATTATCACTTATCATTCCACTATGAACTACTTCACACACTTAGACAAGAAGTTATGAAATCAAAAACTAATTTGAAAATATATATTCAAATTCACAAAAAATATTCAAACCATCATGTATTTTCCATACTAGGCTTGGATCTTCCAAACTTAGCCAAAAGAGGTTACTCTTATAGACAATGGTGAAGAGAGAGAGAGGGGGGCATAGTACAGAAGAATTAACAAGTATACATGAGTTAAAAAAATAATGGGAGTTATTATATAGTCAAAACATACCTCCAAGGATATGTGTCTCACTCTTGAATAAGCTCCAACCTTCCAAGTGGTGTGGGGGTTACAAACTTGCTTGATACCTTAACTAGCTCCTTAAAAACTACCCTTGATTTACATGAAATTAGTGACAAATGGACATTAAAAAAATTAATTTTCCTTTAAATTATCTAAAACCACTCATTATACATCTTACATGCCTTAAAAACTCCACTAGATTACCATTCCATCATTCAAGTGCATAGGTGTCTTGAAATTCTTCATTTCCCATGCTTAGATTGGTCCATGTAGCTCAAAACTCAGGTGCATCTTCTTAAAATCATAAAAAAACATATTAATGGTATTAAAATATGTTATTATTTATGAAACACACCATTTTGGTTCTTTTAACAACTCCCAAAAACTCGTTTTGCTCATTAAACCTTCACTAGGCCTAGTTTCCTTATAGCCCTAAAAACCTATAAACATAATTATGTAGGGAGTTTTACATATTATATTTTGAAATTGATGGAATATTATAAGACTTAGTATGGAATTACATCTCCCTACCGAATTTCATCTTCAGACTCTGAGTAGAAACCCATTTTTTTGCCTTTCTCTCTCTTGAATTAGGCATCAATTAGGTCTCCTTGTTTTGGACCCTATTTTATTGCTCCAAAATTATGAAATACATGTGAATCAACCAAAACTAATTTTATTAACTTTAAATAGGACATAACCAATCTCCATTTCAATTTTGGGGTCCTAATACCCTATGTAAATATGTAAACCAAAAAATGGCCTTACTACCTAGTCTCATTTTGACCCTGTTTGAGACTACCTTGAAAAATGGGCCTATTTTTATCACCTAAAAAATATCTTGTGAAATATTTTGGGTTTTAATATCTATTAAAAGTACCAGAAGACCTCATCTCATGATTTAGAAGCTTTCCCCTTCTTAGAATACCTAAAAAACACCAAAAATATGTAAACATAGGGTATTTATAATAATCTTTGCAAGTGTCATCAACATAAAAGTTCATTTGGGTAACCTAATTTCAGTCCTAAAAATCATACAATAGTTTAAATGATCAAAATATGTCATTAGCTATGAATTTGATCTCTTTTCCCCTTAACTAGTCACTATCAAGGTTTAAGACAAGTTTGGAGTCTTAACAATTGTTCATAAACAAAAACTCATTAAATGACCTCCTTCCACTTGTAAAACCTTCTTGGTAGACCTATTAAACTATCAAAAATGGATAATACTCCCATGCAAAGTGTGATCTATGGTATGAACATCTAAATTTTCTCTTCGAGGGGCTTGTTTAGTGTTCTTGAGGCTAAAGAGAGGTCTACTTTGAGTTATGAGTCTAAAAAAACCTTCCCACTACTGAGAAGAATTCATACACATTTTAAACATACCTATTTATTATTATAAATTATTTTAAGTGTTCACTACCCCTCTTTATTCTCATATTAGGGTAATTGGGGTTAAGAGCTTGTATTCTCTTTGCTAGCCCTTAAGGGAATTTGGATGGAAACCTAAGATTGTTTCCACCTAATAATGTATGGAGACATATTATATGACTATTAATTTCCCTTAGGGTCCCTCCATGATGTCTTTAAATGTGTTTTATACCTTTAGAGTTCAGACACCTTAGTCCCCTTAACAAAGAGTTGATAGGGTATCAGATAAAACAATGCATATCTCCATTATTTTTATGACCTTTAAATTTACATGAGCATATTATTAAACCTTTGAACACAATATGTACCAAATTTCAAATTATTATCATTCCTTTAGGTGCCTCAACATAATAATATCTCTCATGACAATCAAGGTCTGCTAATGTAACTTTAGGGTTTTAGGCTTAGACTAAGTTTTGATCTTTTTCCTCTTTTTATCAGACCTGAGTAGCTATATTAAGGTGTTTAAAACTTATGAGAACACTCAAAAAATATCCTTCATCCTTTTATACCCTTATACAGTCCTCACTCTCCTTCAATCTAAGCAAAACCCTCATAAAACAAGTTGACTTGTAGTGTATGTTTGGATGTGTGTGGGGAGTGAAAACCAGTTTGGTCAATTTCATCAATTATCAATTCTAGTTTTGTTTCATAATAACCTATTTTTCCATTTTTAAAACTTGTGATAGGACTCAAAACTCTTTTTACACCTCTATTTTTACTTTAGGCTCAACTAGCTTGTGTTGTCTTCATACAATCACATGTAGGTGCCTATTAGGTATTTTGGTTGTAAACTGTGTGTTTTTAGACCCTATTCTTACCTCAATATCCATAATGATGTTTCATTAACTTGTTTGAAATATTTAATGGGTCCAAATACCACTCTAATTCCTCTCTTCAAGTTGAAATTGAAATGGTTCTCAGATAGACATGTAGATGGCCTTTTTAGGGGTACTTGATTATGCATTAGGTTTTTCAAGGTCTTCAATTTTATGTTGATGATATCCTTTAGGCCCTTGAACATTTTTTGATGTTACAATTGGATTTAAAACATATATAATACATGCTATGTCTCTTTGCTCAAGCCCAAGACCAATTGTCTTCATTAGCCACCTATAGGTGTTGATCATGGTCTTGACTGTGTTAGGTGTTCTAAAACTTGCCTTCACTTTGATGATCTTATTCAATTACCTTTGAAATAGTTGAAATATAAATTTGGATTTAATACTTTCAATCACCTCAACTCATTTTCCTTTAGGCTTAGCACTAGCCTAGACTAATTTTTCATAATCTATAGGTGTTTGTTAGGGTTTGACTATATATTGAAAATCTTAAACCTAGTGTTATCATCACTGACCTTCTCAAATTTTATGAAATTAATTGAGGTCTTAATTTATGTTAAATAACATTTCAAACACCTCTATCTCTTTACTCAGGCCCAAGACCAACTCATTCTTATCTACCTGATTAGCCACCTATAGGTATCTTGATTGTGTATTGCATGCTTAGACCTAGTCTTTCCACTTGACATTATATTTAAGGTTATAGACAAAGGAGATTGATTTAAATTATGTATGTAGAGTTTTTAGGTTTCTTAAGACACTTTAAAACCATCTTTCACTTACCATAAGTACACAGTCTTATATACAATCCTATAAATGGTTTTTTGACTGTCAACTCAGTTTCTTGATATTCTTAGATGATCTAAGTGACTTAAATTCTCTTTGAATATTTGTGACACTATCTTCACTTTGTCTTACAATCATACTTTCACTATGTTTGAGACTCTACTTTTATAATGGTCTAAGGCTGATCTTGGTCCTAAATAAGGACCTATAGTCTTAAGGCCTATAGGTTGATTTTGAACTTTTTTGGATACAAAGAGATAATATTTAAACTCTTGAACTTATAAACACTATCAACCATGACACACCTACCTAACACTTCTCAATGTATCATATATCTCATGACCATGCATTTTCATCTTTAACTTACACTAACAATCTATACAAACTTGTAGGTTCCATTTGACTATGAATAGGGTCTTATACATAGAGAATTGAAGGTTCTATTCAGTTGGAATCAACTAGATTATATAATTAGGGTATTTAGAGGCATATGAATGCATTAATATACATCTCAATTATCCACCTTATTTCTAAGCATATTTAACTTATTCCTACAATCCATATAATCTACATATGAAGGAGACATTTATGACCTCTCACTAAAATGTATGTTTGGGATTATATCATCATTTTTTTCATGCTTAAAATAGTGTAATATAGTATCAATAACTTCACACCATGGTGTATTATTGGTAATTTATCCTAAATTATGAATCAAACTCTAGTAGACTTGTTCAAACACTCATAATGTCTCCAAAAGCAAGCATACTTAAAGAATATGGGCCAAAACACATCTCAGGTAAAATAATATGGATTACATAAAATTGAGTGATTTTAAATGAAAAATTAATCATTATAAACCTATGATAATCACTACCATGAAGAGAAAATACATACTTATAGTAGAGTTCACTAAAACAACTTATACATGAGGACATTCTCTCTCTAAGTGAAGACAACTCATAGAGATGAGATGGCTAATTAAAACACCATGAAAATGAGATAATATACCTATTAAAACTACCCTCAAAATCATTCCTCTCCATATATTTATGATCTATAGAAATAGGTACAAGAACATACCCCTCTTGGATGAATAGGCCATAGTGACTTGCTACCACTCTTAACGATCATTCATAAATAATTGGCCACCAATATACAAATAAATGCCACTTATTTTGAGATTAATTATACCCCTAACAATGTACAAATTTTAATCCCCTAACTCTCTCTCTCTCCTGGCCATACCATTGAATGTAAATTTGCCTTCCTAAGCTTATAAAAATAATAATGGAGGAGAAAAACTATTTGGAGAGTCATTTCAATTTTAAACTTAGTATAGAGATGTAAAATGATTTGAGGGATTCAAAGGGACACTTATAAATTATTTACCACTAAAAACTGATCTTGAAAGACCATACAAGTGCTTATAATGTGTATTTTTGATAATATTAGGAGTCAAAATGTAGATTATATCAGACCTTGACTATTATTAAACCTTATCTAACATATTTATGACACCAAGTACATTTTTAATCTTCTTGACACATTATCTCCTTGAAGAGGCACGTCCAACCCTTCCAAATGGGCCAAAAGGTAGCCAAAATGTGATTTTTTTCATACAGGATTCAAACAAAGGTTAGAACTTGATACTATGATACAAATGATGTCCAAATAAACATTTTAAATGAATATAGAATATATTATACCTTTTACCAAGTTTGAATATGCACTACCTTGTACTTAACCATAAGACTAGATAAGTGAAGACAAGACCAAAACTTGGACAATGCTAGACAAAGATACATATGACCATATGAGACTATTAAGGACCACTAGAGATCATGACAAGACCATGAAAAACATTAAACACCACCATTAAATTTCAACCTATAGGGTGTGACCCAAATTTTACTTAGGGTCAATTTTGGTCAAAATTTACCATTACCTAATTATAACTTGAATACCCATCTAGAAATGACATCATTTAAGAGCCATCCACTATCTACAACACCTCATTTAGTGAATATAGTTGGTAGTTATATTTTTATAAATATTTCTTTAGGTTCTATTCTTATTTTCAACTAGGGCTATATCATCCACCCAAGTGGAGTGCTTGATAGGAAATATGATTTTAGTTGAAAGTAATTTCTACACTTCCTTAAATATCAAAGGTTCTAATAATGGGTTCAATGGCCTTTGCCTCTGATGGAATGGTTTGACACCTAGATTGAGAGGGACAATATGAGTAAGTATGAATGTATTGAATAATTTAAAATCCTCATAGATATAATAAATAACATCTTTGAAGTATTTTAGGGATTGTGCAATCCCCTTTTTTCATATTGAGTGCAAGTTGTGCCTAAAATCATATTTTTTGAGTCATTTGCATTGCCTAGATTATAATTCTCATGAGTCATACCTTTTTTATGTGTTGTTTTATCTTTATCACCTTAATAATACATGTAAAATAACCTCTCTAATGAGACTATCCCTTTCAATATACTATTGGGTTTCAAATTTATTACTCCATCTAGCTCAAACTCCCTTTTATCATATTCATCAATGATTTGTGATTCAAATCCATCTATATTGGTGATGAAGTCAAGGATATGTTGATCATCACTAAATACCTATAATTTCTTGATGTTATCAGGAAAAAAAGTAGTAGGGACTAACTCCACTAATAATCTCCTCAATTTAGAGTCAGTATTTAATTTCAGGGTGTTAGTGACTATTGCCAATGCATCTACCATATAATTTCTTCTACATGATAATCTTTGAATATTGAATGCATTAAAGTATTATATTAAATTACACACTCATTTATTATATCTAAATAATAATTTGTCAATAAAATAATATTGGATTATAATTTTATTAATTACCAATTTTGAATCGCCAAGAACCTTGAGATCCTTTTCTTTATATCTAAGAGTGAACTAGAGGCTATGAAATAACACTTCATATTCAGACACATTGTTTGTGCATGTAAATTATGATCATAAGGTAGATACATACCTTGCTCATGGGTTAATGATTTAAACCATGGAACCACACCTACTCTTAGACTAAGAGCCATAAAATTTTATTTTCCAAAAGTGATCTTCAGTTGTTTGCAGTGAACTCTAAGAGATAGGTGTTGATGTTATGTTGACCACTTTTTTATTTCTTTCAAACTATATCATGTATAGACTTTTTTATTATGATAATATTTGAATTTTGTCTAGGTAATCAATGGAAAAAGTGGGTATTGGGTTGTTTCTAGTGGAATTATTTCCAACCTCTAAACATACAAACTCTATATTTTCACTTGGACCAACATGCTCAAACTTGCTGATTTTTATTTCCATTATCCATAACACTATAAAAACCTATTGATAATCGTATTCTACCTTTGGATCAACCTAGTTCCCACTTACATTTATAAGATAGAAACTATGCAATGAAGGTATTTCATATGTGTATAGGAAATATTATTCCTCTATTTAATATAACTCTTCCAAATATGGTTTATCTTGTATAGTCAGCATGTTAATGGAAAAAAATTCATGAACTTCTTTTTCAAATGTATAAACAACAAGTTCAAACTCCTAGTACATGATCTCATTAATTTTATTATACCCAATTATCATATGAGTCATTTTTGGATCCCTCTTAATTATGATTTGATTCGGTATGCCATACCATGAGAGCTGCATATGGAATAAATTGGTCATGATGTATCCATTTAGTATTCTAGACCAATATCTACTGAGAAGCATACCATATGCATTAGGTATATCAACCACCTAAATGTTAATGAACTACTACACTCTTGTATTAGAATCCAATTGCATATGAATGTGTTTGAGTTCACCAATCACCCTGACCTTAGATTTGTCCAAATGAACAACCTTTTTTTTTGACTTTTTAGGAGTCAACCCCAATTCAAGAAAACTACATTAGGCATCATGTTTTTAGATTTACTTGAGTCCACCAAATAATAAAATATTTTTTAACAAAAAATGGATTATTAGGAGGAAAGGAGGGGTTTTAATATTTTATTTTAAAATCATAATAAGAACATCATCTATCTAATTATCTTATTTAACTTTAGGAGGAGATATATTTTTTAATAAAATTTCTTCAGGATTACAAATCTGGAACAACTCAAACATGATTTTTTTGGACTTAACTTTATTTAGGTCTTCTATAATAATAGATCTAAATTTGTTTTATAAATTTTTGGGGGTAAAAAATTGTTCTTTGGTTTATATATGTGGTAGGCCCTTTAGGTGGAAAATGGTTGTTGCTCAATTCCTTATCTAGTATAACTCAAGTGTTTTAGGGAGGAGTAGACATAGTTAATTGATTTTTTAATTTACTCTTCAATAGGTAATTATTTGCCCTTTAGAACTATATAAATTCATGAACATAATCAAAGTTATCATTAGGTTCATTCTTACTCTCAAATGGGAACTTTTATGTTTCTAATATCATGGCATTACTAAGATTTTCCCCACCTTGGATGGAGTTGTTATTAGGTGCATGTATTATCTCAAGGTTATCCATATCCTTTTAGAAGATGTTTGAGGCTAAAATGAAATTAACACAATTAGATTTAGCATGATCAACTATGTTATGCATCCCACACTAGGTGGGCATAGTTAAATCAACAAAATTCATAAATTTTGAAGCACTATTGTTATTTTGGTTTTGATTTATGTTGTCAAGAGGGCTAGGTACACCTCTATTATTTTACCTAGTGTTTCATTTCCTATTGGTTCTATGAAAGTTGAAGTTTTTTTATTAGGTTATTCATGAATAGGTTTTTGATTTGAATAACTTATCTCTATAAATTGACCATGTCCTTTGTTAACCATTAGACCATTTGAAAATTTACTACTTTTGGGTTCATGTTATCATTATGTTGATTTCCCATTTATGGTGGTGGATTAACCATGGGTATAATATAGTTTATAAACATAGGGAAAACATGATATATTTGGTTATGGGTGATATCAAAAAGTGTTTGATAATTTAGAAATGATGGGACAACCAGCTAATTGATGTTAGGAGCAACATAACCACTAGTGATAAGCATGGTAGTAGTGTTATTATATGCAATATGATAAGTTTTTGATTACCTATTTTTAGCCATGCAGGATTTAGAGGCATAAAAGGCTGATTATAGGGAGTAAGAATCATTTGTTGACCATTTTATTGAGGTGACATTTGATTTAAAGAAATAAATTGATTTTCAGGTATTTAATTTAAAGGAATTGGATTGTAAACTAGGTTTTGGTTTGAATACACAACTCCTGGGATTGGGCTCATCAATAATGTATTTTTCATGAGAGCCTGATTGATTATGGTAATTTGATTATATACAATAAGTTATCGTAAATAAGGCAATGGACCAACTCCATAATCTTGTGGTATCTTATGTTGTTTAATGGTAATTACTTCATGATTTACCAAAGATAAGGTTTCTAGCATTATAGGATTCTTACAAATAAACATAAAGGTCATAGGATCCAAGGACCTCAATTAAGTTTGTATGATATCCACCTTTATTTGTGAATAAGGATATTTCTATAGACACTAGAAAATTGCACACTTACAGTTTTAGACACCTAAATACCTTAGGATCCCCTAAAAATTCTTAAACCTTCCCAAAAACCCTCTTAACCAAAAAAATCACTATTTTGCTAGTCACAAATATCATTCAAAATCACTATTTGAAAATACTATTCAAAAGTTACTATTCACTATGGGACCCACTATCACTATTCATGATGACATGGTAAGTGACATGGCATGTGACATGTCAAATGACATAGGAGGTGATTTTGGAGGTGATATGTCAAGTGATGTAGCTTAGAAGTGATGTGGCTTCATGTGGGACATCATACCCCACTTAGGACCCTTCCCAAAGTGCTTTATGACCACATTCAAGCATCACAAGCCCCCCCCCCCCCCAAGAAATTTGGTGAATTTACCCTTAAGGGATAATTATTCAACATGTATTTTTGTCTTCCCATATGAAAATAGACTTTAAAATAGATACTTACCTCTTTAAGACTTTGGAAAAGATAAAGAGAATCCATTTTTGACTTTTTAGCTCAAATGGAGGCTCACCAACCCAAATGGGAGATTTTACAACCCACATGGAAATCCCCACCAACCTCAACTTAGAATTTTCATCCCCCACATGGAAAATGGTGCCACATTTGGTGTGCCACCCCTTTAAGTGCTTGTGTGAAAGCAAAAAAGGATGTTAAAAATTATTTAAGTCTCATTCAAACCCATGTGCATGATTTCCATTCAAACTTGGAGACTCACCAACCCACATGGGAATATTCACAAACCTCACCTTGACTAAATCATGAGCCCACTTTGAGAAATTCGAATTGCTTCATTATTCCTCTATTTTGGCATGTTTATTCACACAAAAATGCTATAAATACCCCCTCTCCTTCACCCAAGGGTAAGTGGTAAGTTAGTAGTTTTTTCTTAACATATTGATGTAGGTTTTTGGAGAAGGTAATCATCTTTGAGGTCATAATCATCTTGGAGAGAAGAGATCAAGAAATTAAACTCTACCAAAATCTTCAACAAGCATCCTCAACAAGCCATCCTCAATCCATATTCAACAAACATCAAGGTAATTTGTATTGTTTTGCAAATTCAATTTATTCTTTATTAACCCCCTTTGGCCTCTTATTTCTTGAACTAAAAACCATAAACACTTTGGAATTATTCTTCTCCTTTCACCCCTTTTCCTCTTTACCCTTAACCTCTTCTTTCTCTTTATTCTATTTACCCATTAGCCTCCTCACCGTTTATCCTTTTATCCCCTTTTACCTCATTTCTTTCTCATCACTTTCATCCATTTACCTCTTCATAATTTATCCCTTTTTCCTTCTTTATTTCTTACCTATTTTACCAATTTGACCATTTACCAACCTTAACCAAAAATTTATCCCTTATCATAAGACAAACCAAACCATTTCCAAACTCAAAACCACAACCTTGCCTTCACCAATTTTTAACATTAGTCTAATAAAACTAGTTGCTTCATTTTGATTAATTTAGCAAAGCATTTAACTTCATTGTCTCAAATTTAGTTACTTACTATTTTTAATATCAATAATTTTATATTTTTATGTAAAATAATTTTATTTCATCATTTCAACTTAAGTGTTTAAAGCAGGTGGATTGACAGCCTCCTAAAAAGCTATTGCTTCTAGGATCTAGCTCACGCTAGGCAATCCACCCATTTAATTGTATAAAAAACAAGTTTATTTTAATGTTTTCTTATTTTTAGGTCATCCTCCCAAGAAAAATAGGAGATCTCCACAATCACTTGGATTCAATATGCACATTTTTAATAGGTTTTTCTACACACCCCTTATCACTAGTTTTTTTCTTTTCAAAGAATTAAGAAAAGTAAAAAAAATTGAGAGAAACATTTTGGCACACCTGGTGGGACCCTTGAGTTTTCTTTGGTCCCTTAGTTATCTTAAGACATTTATAAATGCATTAGTGAAAATTTCATTTAGTTTCATTAGTGAAAAAAAATTCATTTAGTTTTATTAGTACAAAAAAAAATCATTAGTTGCAGTTTTAATTGCATGTTTAGTTGCATTTTTAAGAAAATTAAATTTTCTTTTCTTTTCTTTCTTAAAAACAACAAGTTTTATTTGCATTTTTATAAAATTTAAAGTTTATTTTCCTTGCATCTTTAAAAAAAATAAAAAGAACAATCATCCTAGGATTAGGACTTGTATTTTCATCTTTCATTTAGATTGCATTTAGAGATTTTGTATGCATTTAAATAAATTTGAAATATTATTTTGGGTTTAAAACAAATAATTTACATCCATTGAATTGTTTGTTGATATTAATTCATGTAATAACTAGGAGGAATAATAGTTTTATCATAACTTTCACTTGTATTCACACACCAAGCCAAACCATTGAATAATACAAACATCAAAACAATAATTGAGACAAGGATCAACTGGGATTTTATCACTCAGAAGCAAATTTACCCTCTCCTAGCTATCCCACTTGGATTTTACCACTAAGGGGAGAACCAACTCAAATCTCTGGTTGAGTATAAACTATGGACTCAATATATCTTGGCTAAGCACCTGATACCCTTATCACTACGAGATTGCGAAGTGAGGGGGTAGGCCCCAATACCAAGCCACGTATTAAAGTTTAACATATATATTTATTTTGATCACCTAAACAACCCCAAACCAACTATATCTTGCCTTTATAGTACTCATATCAATCCAACTTCCCCTCCACACTCTTTAAGGCATAAGACAAAAGTGATTTAAAAGTAATCCTAGGATAAACACATTTCTAGTGTTTGTGTTGATTTATTTGAAATATTTTTGATTGCTTCATATTTGAGTTGAGAGCTTCACCTTTCATTCCTTATTTTCTCATATGGTCACTACCAAACAACAACTTAGAAATCAAGTTAATCAGCCCCCATCTTCTTCCATACCTATGGAGTACACCTCAGACATTGAGAGTTCACCACACATTGAGAGTTCCCATCCTCCCTCTCCTTCTAGGGTCCCAATAATATCTAAGTGGGATCCTAAGTTTTATACCTTCCTTGATAATAATCAGATGGCTTTACAACACTACCTTAATACCATGCCACACTGCACCCCTTTTGCTTTAGTTTCCTCTACCAAACGCCCTCTTGGCATGCCACCCCACCTTATGGTAGGTACCAATTAAACCCAACCATTTTTGACCTACAAATCTTCCAACATCCCATCCACCAAAATCCAAACCAACCTTCCACCCCCTAACCAAACACCTCCTATCACACCCTAAGTGGGTTCAATCCTACCTTTAGTCACCTACAACCCACCTACTATGGCATCATTCTCCACTCCTGCTTCTATCCTCCCTTTGGTAGCAAAAAATACCTTAACCACAACATAATCTCAAAATATAGTGCTCTCCATACCATAAATACTTCCCCCTATAAACACTTTGTTCACTGCCCACCTTTAACTAACTAACCCACTAACCACTTCAATACCAAAAATAAATCCCCCAACCTTGACCTTCCAACACGTACCTATGACATATTATCAATATATTACTAGCACATAAGTATACATACCTTAACTTTCCACCTAACCTTATGTGACCTCACACACATAACATCATCCCAACCATCCACTAGCTATTCCCATGTCACCTAGCCCTAACAAAATGTGTCATATACCTATCCAATCCAACAACCCCAAATAGAATTGGTAAAGATGATAATGGAGAAGATGACTACCCTTGAGTCATCCATCTTGTAGACACATAACCTTATCTCTTATGACCAAATTTTCAATGAACCCATCCATCCATCTACGCCTCTCTGACCATATCCTCTGCAATGGAAATTGCCAAAATTCTTGAAATTTCAAAGCGAGGAGGACCCAAAACAACATTAAAGATCATTTAGGCATGCATGTTACTTGATTTACCATGATGATGCTCTCATCCTCTATACCTTTCCTATATCCCTATCTAGACCAACATTGGATTGGTATAGTGCTATCCCAAAACACTCCATCTTCTCCTTTGCCTAACTAGCCCAAACTTTTTTGGATCATTTTTGGATCAATATATCCAAGAAAGTTTCTATTATTGACCTCTACTACATTTGGAAATTTTAATATGAATCTATTACCGATTTCATGTCTCATTAGAGGAGCCTAATCAACCAACTTTCCTTTTCATTATCTCAACCTGAGCTTATATAAATCTTTGCTCAGGCATGTCTAGAACACATCTCATCCACATTATGTGTCCAAAGCTTCTAGACATTTGATGAAGATTTTACCATGGCTTGAAAAATAAATAATAGAGCCATTAATGAGGGAAGATTAAAGTTGAAGAACAAAAACCCAACTTACAAAACCAATGAGCCCTCTCCTTCCAAACTAAACAACACAACCAATACCAATTCCAAGAGCAAATCCACCACCAATGCTATTTTCCTCAAAGCCATACATCTGCCATATACCAAAAAACAAAACCCAAGGAACCAAAATTAGAATAACTATAAATCATTAAATCTACTTGGGGAGCCTTAACCTTCCAATTTTGAAAATTTACTAAAATCCAAAATCATCCAACTTCCACCAATTAAACCACCCCAACAGTTTGATACTTCTCACCCCATGCCCAATTGGTATAATGAGAATGACCATTGTGTTTTTCACCAAGTCATAGGACATGACATCAACAGATGCAATACCTTTAAATACCTTGTCCAATCCCTCATTGACAAGGGGGAGATCACATTGGATAATCCTAATGTGCCACTAAACCAAGCCCTTGACATATTCTACAAACATTTCCTTAAGCATGATTTTTCTACTCCTCATCATGAAGATAAACCTGGATAATCTCATGAGGCACATAATATTAATGTGGTTACTAGTGAACCCATTGACAAAGAAAATGTTACCTCAACTATTTCTTTTTTGATTCCTCTATTGGAAGAAAAAAGACTGCCTTTTATTCCTTTAGACACCCAAATTAAGGACGAAACCATATCCACACCTCCATTGGAGGATACCACACCAACCTCCCCTATCTTAGAACCATCCACCCCCTCTTTGGAAGCTATCTCACAAGAGAAGATGACTCCATCTACCCAACCTCTAATTTCAAAACCTTCTATCAAAGGTCAAGATAAAGGTAAGGAAACCAAACTAGAACTTCTAACCCCTTCTTTAACAGACCAACCTAGCCCCTCTAAAATAATTAAAACCTCCACCTAATCAACCAAAACCCCTTCTAAATTGATTCACCCTCAAACACCTAAACCCACCAAGATAACTAAAGTGACCAAATCCCCTCCAAAACTAAAAACTAAAACCACCAAAGAGGTAAAATCACTAAAGGGCCCAAAACCCTATTTTTTACCTCCCTTAACCTTGCCCTCCATTCTAGGTCCCCATCCCTATACCTTAAACACAAAATCCACCATTTTTACCAAAACCCCACCACCCTTATTGGTCACACCTTTATACTTACTCTCTAAATCACCTTTCCCCACTATACTAATAATCCCTAAGTTACCTACCTTATCATCATTTTCCTCTAGCTCATTGACCACCTTACCCAAACCAAAACTATCAACCAAGTATACCACTTTACCCAAGACACCTATCACCAAACCCATGCCCCCACAACTTTCTACTTTAACACCCAAAACAAAAACCACTAGTCCTTTAACACCTTTAGCTAAATCTTACTTGACCACCCTCCAACAGTTATTGTAAACTTCTTCCTTGAGCTTTCCACCCATCAAATCATTTGAGCCTTCACATACCAAATCCTCTTGGTTTAATGATAACTTGATATGTATATATCATAAGATACTAAGACATGACATCAAGAACTTTAAATCTCTCTAAATGTCAGTTCACAACTCATATGAAGATGATGATTTGTTATCAAATAAACCTCCTTCATCACCATTACCAATCCAACCACCTACTCAACCCATCCGACCTTCAGTCTCACCCAAAAGTGAAGAGGAGAAATTGAAGCAACCATCCAACCTAGAGAACCCCCTTATCTACACTATTCATATGGTTACCTAATCTCAGGCCTAACAAAAGGATAAAGGGAAGACTAAGGCATCCATTCCTTGGACGTACCCCTCACCAAACTCCCAATCTAATAATACCCAACCTTCTCCATCTCTAAAAAAACTTAAGGTGTCTATCTAAGGTGCCTCTCCATCTAACCCTCCATACCCTAACCCATATGCAATATACATCCAAAAATCTATCCTTAGGCAACTTCACCAAAATAAAAAAAAGATGATCTTGTATGAGTTAATCTCTACCTCCCCCCATCATCGTAAAATACTCATAGAGGATATACAATCCATCAAGGTCCAACTCAATGATCCTTAGCCTCTAGCTACTTTTGTTGGTACCCTTCAAACTTCCAATCTTGTCACCTTTAAAATTTTATAAATACCTTTTGTTCATTCAAAGGATCTCAATCCCCCCCTCTTCATTTGACATATATCGATCAAACCTACATCAAAAGGGTAATGATCGATGGGGGAGATAACATCAATATTATCTCCTCCCATGCTTATGACCAGATGTAGTTTCCTGAAAACATCATGTTTGAAAGCTCAGTGGTTCTTCATTATTTCAATGATATTATGGCTACCACCTTGGGCACAATTTTCATCCATATCTATGTATGACCTTGTAATATTATTGAACTATTTCATGTTGTAGAAGGATATTTTTAATACAATATTTTACTCAAACACCCTTAGATTCATGGCATGAGTTGTGTCCCTTCCACCCTACATCGATGTGTCAAGTTTGAACATGAAGGGCAAGTTGTGACTATCGAAGTTGACCCTAGTCCTTTTACATCTTTCAATATGACATATTAGTGTAATGATGTCCTTCGTCCTCCCTTATCCACTACATAACCATCTACCAACAACACAACCTCACCAACTAAAACCCACAGCATTTCCACACCTACTATTGATGAATCTTCCACTAGCTTATCTATCCCCTCTTCCTAAATTCCTATGGAAGACCCTGTGACAATCACATTCTAACATCTTTATTTTGGGAAATATAGATTATTAGCCTTAGATGTCTTCCTTACCCCCCAAGAATATGGAAATCTCAAACATGACCCTTCTTACAACCCTAACATTGGAACCATCATCTCCATTGGTCTCCCTAACCATCAAATAAATTTCATTTATGGGGGACTTGATCAGCCACTTTTAGCCCCTACCACTACATCATCCATCTAACCATTTACCTTTAACTTTTCCTATCTTAGCAAACTAGAGTTCACTAAGTTGTATCTTCATAGATGTTCTTGGAAAGGATTTGGCCTCAATTTCTATGAATAAAGGCCTCATGAGTTACCCCATTTCAAAACTTTGCAACCTCATGAGTCATTTTGCCTTAGGTATGAACCACCTCAAGAATCTACTAATTCACCCAAACCCATTGCCACCATAGAGAAAGATATCTCATCCTTGCCAACCCTATCACTTTCTCCACCTAAAGACCTTAATATCATCCCTCGTAACTTTTTTTTATCAATAATGTAAGTCTGGGATATTTCATCTACCAAAAGAGTGACCAACCCAAGGTCTTTCCACTTGTACATCCTAAAATTCTAGAGAATTATTCTCCCACCATCAACACCATCCAACATCAAGATGATGATTTCATTCTTACCCACCTAGGTGTGAGGAAGTCTTCTACCACATATCCCTTCCTCTTAAGGCCCTGACTATGTTGAATGAATCTACCATCGATATCAATTTGGGCACTACAGATGACCCCCACATTATTAAATTGGGCCAATCATTGAATACCAAGGAACTTCAAGATTTTTCCTCTTTCCTCCAAGACTAAAACATAGCCTTCACTTGGTCTTAAAATGATATGCTTGGGATTGAACTCACCATTTTTACCCATAACATGGTCACTCACCATGATGCTAAGCCTATTAAATAAAAACTTTGATGCATGCCTCCTTACATAGCCCTTCTCATCAAAGAAGAGCTTTAATGTATCATATCTGTAAACTGTATTCAACCCATTGACTACTCCCAATGGGTCTTAAACATCATACCTATCACCAAAGTCAATGGGGGTTTACACATTTGTGTGGACTTTAGTGACCTTGACCTCACCTACCCTAAAGATGATTTCTCTCTCCCTATCATTAAGCAACTTGTTGATATTACAACTAGCCATGAGATGTTATCTCTCATGGATGGGTTTTTGAGTTATAATTAGATCTTGATTGCTCTTAAAGATCAACATAAAACTACCTTCATGACCCCTTGGGGAATTTTCTACTATAAAGTCATGCCTTTCAGGTTAAATAATGATGGTGCAACCTACCAATGTGCCATGACTTATATTTTCCATGATATCATCCATAAGATCATAAAAGACTGTGTATGACCTTCTCAAGAAATCCAAACTCTGAAAAGACCACTTGGCTATTCTTATGATCAAATTTGATTGCCTCATTTGTTATAATGTTTGCCTAAATCCCAAGAAATGCATATTTGGGGTCCTTTCAGGAAAGCTTCTTAGCTTCATAATCTTTCTTCACAAAATTGAAGTAAACCTTGCTAAATTTAGATTAATTTTGGGCATGCCTCCTCCAACCAACCTTAAACAACTCCGTAACCTTCAGGGAAGAATTTAATCCATTCATCATTCATGTCCCAACTTTCAGACCAATTCCAACCTTTTCATCACCTTTTAAAGAAGGATGTCTCTTTCAAATGGAGTAGTGATTGTCAAAAGGCCTTTGATTCACTCAAATAATACTTTTTGTCACCACCTTTCCTCACCCTTTTTAAGGATAACCACCCCTTTTAACTATATATTTCTTCCATTGACCATTCCCTAGGGCCAATGTTGGCTCACCGAGATGAATAACACAAAGAGCAAGTTGTATACTACATTTTCCATATGCTTGTAGAATACAAAACTTAGTATAAACACACCAAGAAACTCTATTTAGCATTGACCTTCATGGCCACCAAACTCCACCACTACCTTCTTAACCATAAAACCTATGTCATCACTAATACCAACCCACTCAAATACATGCACTCTAAACCATACCAAAATCAATGTATGGCTAAGTGGCTCATGCTCCTAGCTGAATTTGACCTTGAATTCCTATAAAAGAAGTCAATTAAAGATCAGGTCATTGCTAAAAAATTGGTTGAAGCTCCTCTATAAAATAACCAACCACTCCCTCTTGCCTTTTCAGACAAGTCTATCATGACTCTTTTTCAAGAAGATGACATAACCTTTCAAATGACCATGTTCTTCAACAGATCTAAATGCCAATAAGGAGGGGGTGTCAGATTTATTCTCATTCCTCTCAATGGTGAACCCCTTCCTCTCTCCTTCAAACTTAACTTTAAATGCAACAATAATATGGTTGAGTGTGAAGCCCTAGTGATAGGTCTCCAAACTACTCAAAGCTTGGGTATTAAGATAGTCCATATCTTTGGTGATTCCTAGCTTGTGGTCAACTAGGTAAATGGGTCCTATCAATGTAAGAATGATTTCTTTCTAAAATATAAAATTTTAGTTGAAAAAATATTAAAATCATTCGAGCATTACCTAGTCCAATCCATTCCTTGATCTACCAATAAATTTATAGATACAATGCCTTGTCTGCTTCTTAGATCCCTTCTCAGCCTTCCAATTCTAAAATATTTTTCACCGTTCATCATTTTACCACACCCTCTTATGGCCAATCTGTAATGTAGATAAATCCCCATCTAACATTTGGTATGACCAAACTTTCAACTATCTCAACCTAGGCATTATTCCTCCCAACCTCTCTAGGAATGCCCAAAGAGATTTTATTTAGAGTACCTCTTGTTATACCATACTAGGGGGAATCCTTTAAAAATGTGGTTTTGATGATTTCCTTCTTTGTTACCTACATAGCCATGAAGCTTCCCATGCCATCAAGGAAACACATGATGGGATCTGTGGGGGACACTTTAGTAGCCTAGCAATTGCTAAATGTATCCTTCACCTTGGTTACTATTAGCCCACCCTTAACCAAGACTATTATGATTATGTAAAAAAGTGTGTTAAATTTCAACAACATGCTAATTTACATCATGCACTAGCCAATAGCCTCCAAGTATCTAGGGAATTTTGACCTTTCTCTCAATGGGGGCTTGATCTCATTGGAGAAATTAACCCTCATTCTTCATAATGGCATAGTTCCATCATCACATCCACTGAATACTTCACCAAGTGGGTGGAATATCAAAGCAAAAAATATTTTTGACTTTATCAACCACCATATCATCTACTGCTTTGGTGTTCCTCATAAGATCATCATTGATAATGGTAAATCCTTCAAGAATAAGTAATTCCAAGGTTTATGTGATGTATTTGGTATGGATTTAAGATTTTCCCCGCCTTACCGATGAAAATAAAATGGACAAGAGAAATCCTCTAATAAAACCCTCAGCAAAATATTAACCAAAGTTATTGGTGCCTTATGTCAAGATTGGCACTTGCACATCTCATTCACCTTATGGCCCTATCACACTAGCATTCAAACCTCCACTAGTGTTATACCTTTCTCTCTAGTCTTTATAATAGAGGTAATCTTGCCTCTTGAATTCCAAATCCCCTCTCTTTTCATATCTTTAAAGGAGCTCATTTCTAAAGAATATTTTCATTAGCATCATTTAGCTCAACTTGAGCTACTTGACGAGTGTCATTTAGTGTCTCTCACCCACCTTCGTATCTATCAAAAATGTATCACACGCACTTATAACAAGCACCTCAAATAATGGGAATTTAATATTGGAGATCTCATATTAAAAGAAAACCAACATGTGACCAACATGGAGAAGAGTAAAGGAGGCAAGTTTTCTTTCAATTGGCTTAGACACTACATCATCACCCATAAGTATGGATTAGAAGCTTATCATTTGTCCTCTCTCAAACTGGAACCTAAGCCTTTCAATGCTTTGCATTTGCCTCCATTTTTATATTAAATAAGGATCAAACTCACCTTTTTGTCTAACTTAAGCTCGTCCCTTGATTATGAGATTTTCACCTTCACTTACCTTCTTCCTCCCCTTTTGAGGACATTGATTACAACACACAACCATGTGATTAACCATGATACTTATGGCCTAATCCTAAATATGGGTACCATGGCTCTACCCATAATATGGTTCTCATGGATACTTTTCATCTTTAATAAGATGGAATCCCATGGTCATTATCTCTCAAAACCACACCCTTTCACATATCATGAACCTTCTTGTATAAATTTTTACCCTCATAAAGGTAAACCTCTGAACTTAATTAGATAAGTCCATGTTTAGACACTTTAATCTTGCAATAATTAATTGGGTGAATATTTTAAGCATTGTAGACTACTCCCTCAAAGGATAGCTACCCAAAAACAAAAATAAATTTTGCCACATGTAAGGTAGACTACTCCCTTGAAGGACAACTATCAAGAACATTAAAATAAAGCCAATAAGGTTAGACCAATACCTTGAAGGATGGTTGAGTTAACTTTGTCAAAAGTATAAAAATTTCATGGAAGCTTCCCATATCGATCAAATTCCCATATATAATAGTAAATCAAAATGCCTACTATCAAAACCAATTCCAAAGCCACAATTGTCTCTCAAGTAACATAATAAGTTAGAAGCCGTAATCGACTTTCCCATGTAAACTTCCCATATTGATCAGTCTACATCTATCATATGACATAGACTTGTCTAATGCCATTCCTAGGTCACCTATAGAAGGGGCAAACTAATTCACAAGAGGTTATCATACATATCACCCATTACCATTCACACAACCTATCACCCATCTTCCTTTTTCATTATCTATAAATCAAGGGATTTAGAGCTTACTTGAAACCCTATGATCATGAAACCTTTTTTATCAACTAATGATCACTCATGCACAACATTTGAAGGGCTTATATTCATTAAGATGATCTCACTTAGAGCCTATTTTTATTATTTATCACAAACAAAGCATTAGGCCCTATTCTTATCTTAGTGTGCATGGTCAATGTTTTCACCATGACTTATACCATCCAACATTACAACAACAATGGTCATTTTTTTTTACATTAAGTGAGATTACAATAACCATAACCATACCAATCATAACCATAATGATAACATTCATAAGTATCCACACAACCTCATGCATAATAAAATTCAGCCAATAATATCCAACATGTTACCCTCATATTCCTAATAGCTCATTATCACAAGCTCTAAACATCAGACTTTAACCATTGGCAATGTCTGCTCGAACATGATAATCTTTTCTTTTGTACCAGTAGAGAGTCCACCCATAGTAGGGGAATGACTATCTGATCTAATTTTATCACCAATATCCTAGATCACATAGCTCCCTGATACTAGGGCCTCTTCTAAATGGGGCCCTGTGTCTATGGTTCCAAGCAATTGGGGTATAGGATGCAAATATGGCCACCATTTGTCTAGCCTACACATGAAGCTCTTAGGTCAAGTAAGGTCCATCCTCTATTTCTCACCACATTGATAACTTCCTTACTTGTAGAATCTACTTGATTGTCAAATAATTTTTTTGTAGTTCATCACTTTTCTACTGCCCTTAAACTCGACTTGTAGTGGTGATGAACCTTGGCCACAATAACTCTGTAGATATGGATAGACCCCTAACTCTTAAAACTCAGCTTGTAGTGGTAGACACTTCTCCAAACTTCTACCCTCACACAATTTTAGAAGGTGCAACCTCCTCACAAAAACACCTCTTCTTTGGATTAGCTCCATTAAAGATTATTTGTGGTACTTTACATTGTGTTCCCTTATAATTTATCCTACCTTGCCCATCTGTATCTCTCATCCTACTAAATGTGGGAACATTGTGGTAACTATGTACCAACTTATCACATTCACTTTCACTGACACCTTCACCAAAACCCAAAACTGTTGTTTCACCAAACCTTCTCCCTTAATCGAAACCAACCCATTTGGTCTATCAAATTGGTGTAGCCAATTTGAACACCACTCATCTAAACCTTGTTAAACTACATTGGTCTGATGTCCACTAATTATGTAGGTGTTTCTCTAGGGTTATCTCAACCACTAATAACTAATTCCCATCCCCTTTTTTTCTCACTCATTTTCACTGCTAATAGTGCCCTCTCACTTAGGGTGTCCTACATCAAGGAATATTTGAAAATCCTTATGTTTTAACACCATCTAATACTTCCTCTTAAGTCTTTCCCCCATTTTTGGGAGAACTACATTGGCTTGAGGTCTTTTTGGACTATGTAGGTAGAACTCAATTACTGAGGCCAACTTGGCCACTTCCTTTACTTTTTTTTCCCTTCTCACCTAAAATCTCTTCCTCCACTTCTCTACCTATCTCCTAACCATATCCCTACCTCTAGCTTGTTGATCTCTTTTAATCACTTTTATAGCTTGTCAATCTATTTTAACAGAAGGGTTGATAACATTCCCCATTGGCCATCCTTACCTCTCATAAAGTCACCTCCTACTCTGACTCATTGGCCTCCCCATCATCTTTCCTTGTGCATGATTCATGGCCCACTTCCCCACACACCTTTTTCATTTTATACCTCTCTTTCACCTTATTACCAACCTTTCCCTTTATCCCCTTCAACTTCTTTCTCCATCCTCATCATCTCCCCTCCCCCTTGGCTATTTGTCATACTCCCTTTATCACTCTCTTTTCCTCACCGATTCCACTTCGTATTGTTCATCTTATAAGCTTTTTGTTTCTTCTATTGCTACACTTTTTCATTAAATGTACCACCACTCTCTACCATTCTACCACTCTTCCCATCATACCCATTTTCCAATCTTCCTATTTGCTTTTTTTCCATCCTTTCATCCTTTTTATCTTCCCCTTTTTCCTCCACAACTAGTTTCTTCCTAGGTATTTATCCTTTGAGAAGCCTTCCATAATTTCCATTTTCTTATTATCTCTTTTTGCCTATGGCCCTTTTTACACTCCCCTTTTCCTCTTCCCATCTCGGTACTCACTTATCTTTTGAATCTATATGAATATCTATGCTTTGTATCCCTACTTCAAATCTTCCTATTTGTTCTTATCATCTCTGATCTTCATCCCTTAGTTTCATCTCACTCCCTTTCATTTTATCCCCCTGTTTATTGACCACCTCACCATTTTTTTATCTTGTTAATCTCTTCTAATCACCCCTTAAGCTTGTCAATCTCTTTTAATAGGTTGATTAACACCTACCTTCTCTTTTTACCTTCTTGTCAACCCATCCTTTGCTTCCCCTCATTCTTCACCCCTTTCCCATTTTCCATCCCATTCTCATCTCCAAAACCACCATCTTATTTGCTTTGTTATTCCTCTACTTGAATATCATCACCCATGCATACTTGGTCAAGATACCATCTACTTCTTCCATCTCCCCTCATCCTCTTTGTGTCCTCATTTGACTTCTTTTTTCCTCATGTTTCCTTTTCTTCCATTTATTTCCTTATTTTTCATTTTCATCACCAAACTATTTTCTCTTTTGTCCTTTTTAGAATTATTTTCAAACCTTTCATGGCTACCCATATCCCTCATTCTCCCCCTACCCTTCATGATTGTTACACTTCTCTCCCCATCTTTTTCAATTCTCCAATCTATCATTCTTTAGTGCATCTCTCAGCCCCAATATTTTACCTTGTATTTTATTCTCTTTTCTCTGTTTCATTTCATTTTTTTCATCTCCCTTGATGCCATTCCTTTCTCTTCTCAACCTATATGACCATGCCTAAATTCTTCCATCCTTCTCCACCTTTGTCTTTATTTGTGACCTCATTATTTTCTCTTCACTCATCTCCTAGTCTACCTTTACCTTATCCCTTGTTGGATCTCCCTTATGTTATCCAATTTCACCTCCACCTCTTTAGAGTGTAGTCACTAGTTGTGCTACTTCTACATACATCTCCTTGTATGCTTCCTTATATCCTCCACACCCTTGCCTTAATACATGAAATCTAGTTAGGTTCCTTACTTTAGGATCATCCCTTTCTTCCTTTAATGCCTTTGTATGTTGTGCTCAGACTCTCTTTTTTGTCCCTCTCCAACTACTCCCTTCACCCTCCCTATCACCTTTTTCCTTTTCAACCCTCTACCCATTTTGAGCATGCTATGGCCTCTAAGGTCTTCCACTAAATTTTGGCTTACTATGAGATATATACTAATCTTACATCTCTATAACATAATTGGCTAGGACTGTGGGATCATACGACCAACTAGCAAACCTGAGCTTCATTCAACCATCGAGATGAAATCCTCACCTCTTCTCATCTTGCCTATTTTAAATCCCTTTTACTCTAAACTTTGAAGATGTTAGAATAAAATATAAGAGCACCTTCAAATGGAAGATTTGGGATACCCACATGGGGATGATAGCTATACCCTCTCACACGCCCTAACCTTCTAACCAATAATTTCCCTTGATTCTACCTTTTAGACTACATATTCTTATGCCTTGAAATATCCCTTGCTTTAATACATGAAATCCATAACTTGATCCCTCATTTAATTAATATTATTATTTACCTCACTCCATATTATAACACCCCTCACCATCTTTCTCTAAATTCCTTCAAAAGTCAATGCTCACTTATTTTAGGTCCCTACTGACTCAAGGGTCAAGGGTTTAAATCTTCACCACTTCTCATTTACCCACTCTGCTACTTTGCTTCCCCAAACTATTGAATAATAACATTTCATAACCTGTTAATGACATTATTATGGAATGTACACAATGTAAGCTTATTTGGATGGTGATGAAAGAACCCGTCGGATCACCATGTCAATTTGAGTAGTTTTAGATTTTTCAAATCTTGGTAAAACATATTTCTCCTTTTTCCTTTTCTTTATGATGGTGGAAAAAACTTCACACCTCAACCCACTTATCCATGGCTACATATTCCATTTACATAGTTGACACAATCATCTCAATTACATCCTAGCTCACCTCATCCACCATTTCTACCACACCCATTAGAAATTATTTGATAACCATATTTTCCACCCTTTGGTGCTTCCCTTTTTCCAACATCCTTCACCTGGACCTACCTATATGAAATCTAATTGGGACAACCAAGCTAACCAATACCCTTTGCCTTAAAAGAATTATATTTAGCCTGATGTTATTTTTAGATCCCCATCTATGGAACTATGTAGGCATCATCCACTTGGTGTGTGCATCTAGAGTCAGCTCAACCACCCCTTCCAATACTACCCAATCCACCCATGCTTTCACCGCATCCACCTTGACATCAGTTGTTTTTTACCCAAAACATTGGTTCTTTTTTCAATAAATTTTGCCTGTAATGACCAACCTTGCCATGTTGAATTTTTAAATGTTTGCACCACCTCATGCAAAAACTAGACCATTTTTGTTTTTCTTAGGAGCACTCCCTACCCTAGATACCTGAGTCAACACTAACCCTGTCTAGGAACCTTGATAAGACTAACCTGATCAGCTATGAGCAATGTTGGGGATTAGTTACCTTGTCTTTATCTTAAAACTCAACCTTTTTTATCAACATTGGCACCATTAGTCTCTAGGTAATCTTAACTATTATGCTTAGTCATATTTTGTGAACCCATTGGCATTTCACATATCCAACTACCTTGTGGCACCACCTAGTGCCTCCCCATCAACTGCTTATCAAACCTACACCTGATTTTACCTTTCCTCATTAAACCTTAGTTTGAGGGGAACATATCCTCCCATACTTAGGGTACCCTAACCTTTAACCAAGTGATTAGTTTTTATTTTGCATCTTATCAATTTAAGGTTGTATAACAAAAAAGGGCAAAATGTAGATACTAAAAAACCTCACACTTACAGTTTTTTATGCCTAAATGCCTCGATATCCTCTAAAACTTCTTAAACATTCCATAAACCCCTCTTAACCAACCAAATCACTATTTTCCTAGTCACATATATCATTCAAAATCACTATTTGAAAGTACTATTCACTATGGGATCCACTATCACTATTCATGATGACATGGCATGTGATATGTCAAGTGACATGGGAGGTGATTTGGGAGGTGATGTGGCTTCATGTGGGATATCATACCCCACTTGGGACCCTTCCCAAAGTGCTTGATGACCTCATTCAAGCATCACAAGGCCCCCCGATGAAATGTGGCAAATTTCCCCTTAAGGGATCATTATTAAACATGTATTTTTGTCTTCCTATATGAAATTATACTTTAAAATAGATACCTACCTATTTAATACTTTGTAAAAGACAAAGATCATCCATTTTTGACTTTTTAGCTCAAATGGAAGCTCACGAACCCAAATGAGAGATTTTTCAACCCACGTGGGAATCCCCACCAACCTCACCTTAGAATTTTCATCCCCCACATGGAAAATTGTGACAAGTTTTATGTGCCACCCCTTTAAGTGCTTGTGTGAAAGCAATAAATGATGGTAAAAATTCTTTAAGTCTCATTCAAACCCATGTGCATGATTTCCATTCAAACTTGGAGACTCAACAACCCACATAGGAATATTCACCAACCTCACCTTGACTACATCATGATCCCACTTGGATAAATTCTAATTACTTCAATATTCCTCTATTTTGGCATATTTATTCACACAAAAATGTTATAAATAACCCCTTCTCCTTCACCCAAGGTTAAGTGGCAAGTTAGTCTTTTGTTCTTAGCATATTGCTGTAGGTTTTTGGAAAAGGTAATCATCTCAGAGGTCATCATAATATTGGAGATAAGAGATAAATAAATGAAACTCTACCAAAATCTTTAACAAACATCCTAAACAAGCCATCCTCAATCCATCTTCAACAAACATAAGGTAAATTTTATTGTTTTGCAAATTCAATTTCTTCTTTCTTAACCCCCTTTGGCCTCTTCTTTCTTAACCTAAAACCCATAACCACTTTGGCCTTATTATTATCCTTTAACCCCTTTTCCTCTTTACACTTAACCTATTATTTCTCTTTATTTTATTTACCCATTATCCTCCTCACCATTTATCCCTTTATCCCCTTTTACCTCCTTTCTTTGTCATCCCTTTTATCCATTTACCTCTTCATAATTTATCCCTTTTGCCTTCTTTATTTCTTACCCTTTTTACCAATTTGACCATTTAACAAAATTAACCAAAACTTTATCCCTTGTCACAAGATAAACCAAACCATTTCCAAACTCAAAACCAAAACCTTGCCTTCACCAATTTTGAGCATTAGTATAATCAAACTAGTTACTTCATTTTGATTAATTTATCAAAGCATTTAACTTCATTATCTCAAATTTAGTTACTTTTTATATTTAATATAATTTATTTTTTATTTTTTTGAAAAATCATTTTATTTCATAATTTCAACTTAAGTGTTTAAAGCAGGTGGATTGACGGCCTCCTAGAAAGTTGTTGCTTCTATGATCTAGCTTACGCTAGGCAATCTACCCATTTACTTGTCTAACAAAAAAATTTATTTTAGTGTTTTCTTATTTTCATGTCATCCTCCCAATCCAAATATGAGCTTTCCATAATCACTTGGATTCAATTCATGCTTTTTAAATAGGTTTTTCTACACACCCCTTATCACTAGTTTCTTTCTTTTCAAAGAATTAAGAAAAGAAAAAAAAATGAGAGAAACAATTTCAATCATTTATAAAGTTTGTGGAAGTGGGTATTGAACATTCTCATTAGTTAATTTTTTTCATGATGGGATACAACAAATTTATGATAGAGTATTATAAGAGGTAATGGATCCATCTATGAGGCCTAGTTACCAAACATATATTGATTCATCTAAGGTGTGGGGGAACAATCGACAGACCACATCTTCATGTTGATTTTACATTTAGATTAAGGCATCTTTAAAATTTTAGATATGTTCCTTTGTTTTTATTATTTTACCATAAACATACCTTGGATATAATTTTTTAGGGTTTTTAGGTAAGTCATACATCAGTCCTAGAATATTCATAAGATAGCAACATCCTCCAATCCAAAACTGGATAATTTTAGGATTGAAAGGGATAGAAAAAAAGTTAAATAAAGGGATAATAACTATAGGGGAGCAAATAGCTAAATAGATATGTTTGGTTTTAGAATTTCCTTTATTGGTTTTGGTTTTTATATCATCTACAAGGTACAATATCTCAAAGTCACCTTTAATAAACTTTGACCTCATCGTAATTCTTATATTTTTGAGTTTTAAAACCAAAAATGTCTTAATCTAAGCAAGGTTTCTAAAATGTTAAATATTTCCCTCTTTCTAGTGCCAATCTATTGCCAGGTCATTTAGCATGGCTTACCTATTCTAGGTGAAGAGGACCTCTAAAAAGATACCCTCCCCACCTATCCTTAAAAAAAGATTAAATCTTTCCCCAAGGTCTATATTTATCGAGTCGCGGTGTTTTAAATACCTTAGTGGTTGATGTGCTTATTATTTTAGTCAAAGGAGCATATAGGTTTTAAACCTAAATAACCCTAAAATAAACTTAGACTAATTTGTTCAAAAGAATCAACTCATTCAAATTAAATAGAAAAACTTCCAATTTATTGATACTTACCATTTATTAATTAGATTTGATAATGCATAAATGATGCAAAACATGGATTATGAATTCAAATAAAACTTGAAAACACTGATTACAACTTACACTATATTAAAAGTTAATCTACTAAGATTTATAAAAAAATCAAAAGAAAAATGGTCGAGAGAAATAAAATATGAGCTTTTTTTGTAGTAGAGATAGATCTGATTCTATTCATTAAACAAGCCCCTTGAAAAAACCAATCTCTATGTGACTAGTATAACACAATAAAAAAAAAAACAATATAGAAATTTGAGGATAAATTTAATTATGAAAAGAGTGGGAAATAAAGACACCGTATACACACACACACACATGCAATGGATATCAATTCAAAAATATTTAAAATATTAGATATAATTCATGAAGTGTTAATTGAGATTCATCATATACTTAGGTGAATTACATAAATATGTCCAAGCAGCCTTCACTCATGCAAAATAAAAGATAACTAATAAAGTAGGTAAATACATAAGGGAAATGGGAAAGTATACCTAATATTCTATCTATATATCTATACTCTATCAGTTAATTACATATATAACCCTTATTCTTTCAAATATCTAGTCTTAAATAGATAATTTTAGTTTATGGAGTCATTAATTATCCTACCACTAGGTAGTTACAAAAATTCAAAGAGATGAATACGATTGAGATCTGAATTGAAGAAGATCATGCTCAATCCCAATGTTATTAATGTTTAGGCCATAATGATTGAATCTAAATTGAATTATTGATAGTTGAAAGTCATTGAAATTTATTGGGGAACTTAGTTGGTGATATTCTACACAATAAAGACTATGCCTAATTAATGTGATCTTTTATCCTTTGTACTCTTTTATAGATCCCAATGTGCATGGAATGAAATAATTTAATTATAATTCTAGGTTTGCATTAAATTTTATGTTTTATGATCACTCTGCCATTACAGACAAGCCACAATTTAGTTTTATGGATTGGATTGGGAACGTAGTTTGTTTCTAGATTTGACAATTTTGATAGGTGAAATGACCATCAAATTTAAGATCTATAGATTAACATGGATGCCAGTTTGTCCTTTTTTGGTAGGTCACACCACATGGTATATACTCATTTAATCACTAATTAAATATGAGCTCAAAATAATCTAACTTCTTTCGGGCTACAATGAAGCAATATTTCACCATGTGGTGTCATCTCACTTAGTCTTTATTTGACTATGGGATAAATACACACTAACTACTCTAAGGCTATGGTGAAGTGATATTTTTACATATGGCATCATCTTAGTTATTCACTACTTGAATGTAGGCTTAAAATATACTAACTTCTCTGGGGCTGTAGTAAAGTGAGATTTCACTAGATGGCAACATCTTTCTTAGTCATTTCTCGACTATGAGATCAATATGTACTAACTATTTCAAGGATTTAGTGAAGTGAGATTTCACCACATCACATCATCTCACTTAGTCACTTCCCAAATGTAGATCCAAGATCCATTTTATGAATTTATACAAAGTGGTTATATATTGATAAGATGTAACATCCCGCTTGGTTAGGGCTCATGAATCTTAGCTCAAATATTCAATTGTTGAAGTGTTGTGGAGTGATAAGATATTGACAAGTCATAGCATCTTGATTAGTTAGGAAATTTATCTTTAAAAAAAATTGATTTTTAAATTTAAATGTGACTAAGTCTTGAAAGTATTACATGGTTTTACAAGAGTCTTGAATGACTACCACATGTAAAAAATGAATAATTTGGCACCTATGGGAAAATGAAATCACAAAGTCAGCCTACTCAATTTTTATGAAATTGACTAAATATAAAATTTAGAAAAGAAATCAAAAGGAATATAATTTAATGGATTAACAAAATCTATTCTTGTTAAGCTCTTAGTTAATTTAGCCTAGTATAAATAAAGCAACTAAGTCTAAAAATGAAGTGATATGAACACTTAGTCAATTTAACTCAAAATTAAGCAATAATAGATCAAATGGATAATAAAACTATGTGAAAAACTCTAAAATAAAGTTATATAATTTACATAAGTCTAAGTCAAATTGTTTGAAAGGGAAAATTTTAACACATTTCAAAATAACTAACACTCATTCAACTTGGGTAAATTTAGATAATTACTTCAATGGAATCTTAGATGTGATTTTTAGACCAAGTCCTTATAATGAGAATTTCTCATTCATACTTGGTTAAAAATCTAAGCGTATCTAAAATCTAGATTTTAATATCTAGGGACTTTTTCACATCAGACTAACAATTTAAACATGCAAAAACTATAAAACTCCTCTAAAACATAAGACCAGATTCTATGATAAAATAGGGGTTCCATGATTTCTGATGAATTTAGGTCATGTTTGCAAGTAATAAAACTCATCTCATCAAATGTATAATTTTAAAGGTATCTAACACACAAAAGAAGGATTTTTCATGAATACATAGTATTATGCAAACTAGAACTATGTTTAATATCTAAAAATTGGATGTATTAAGGGTTTGTTTCCTTATTTTTTGATTTGGTTGTGAAAATGCTACAAGATAGAATCAACTAGCTCAAGGTAGTAATGGTAGTTAGTTATAATTGTTACTAGTTGATATTATATTTTGTGTAAAAATATATTTTGATATGTTAAAAATGTTAAAATAAAAAGGTAAATAGAAAATGATGGAAGTATATATCATTGTATTTTACTATTCAAATCTAGAAAAATGAAAAAGAGCCAAGAGGCTAAAAATTCACTAAGATGCAAGGGATATAATAATTGATCAAATCGATCATGTGTAAGAAGTACACTAATAACATGATACATAAATTAAGAATTTGTATAAAATAGTTTTTATAATTGGTTGGTTATACTAATATAATATTTATGCAAGTGCTTGATGTTCATAGGGTTTTAGTAGGGTTTCCCTCTTGATTAGCTAAATGATAAGTCCCCATACCCACTTTTTATATAATTAAAAATGGACCCAATCAATTGGTTTTGAATTTTCATTTTTTTCCTTATCTACATTTTAATTCTTATAATTTTATTTTAACATTAGATCCCCCACTTGAAACTCTTGGTTTCAAACATTTTTTTTCCATCTACATGTTTGATATGATCCTAATATATATTTAGGTGTACAATAGCTTGAATTATCTTGTCATCAAACACTTATAATTCATGTAATCTCTTTTCTAAAAATTCATTATCTTTGATTATATCTTTAAGGCAGACCTTCAAGGAAGGAATTTCTAGTTCACATGGCAATACTTATGTACCTTAAATAAAAGAATATGGTGTAGCATTTTTTAATGTATAAACATTTTTATTATATGCCCAAAGTGCATAAATAATTTTATTTTGCTAATATGTTCCATGCTTTGCAATTATTTTGCTTGAAATATTAATAAGAGTTTTATTTGTAGCTTCTGATTGACCATTGCTTTGTAGATAATATAGTGCATAAAATGTGTGACACTATTTTTTATTTTGACCAAATTTATTAACTATTTTTTTGAATGATGATCCATTATTTATAAAATTATTTGATGGGATTCCAAACCTTGAAATAATATGTGTCATTATCAATTGATAGATATATTCACTTATAATAGACCATAAAAGTATGGCCTCAACCTATTTTTTGAAGTATTAGGTAGCAATAATGATGAATTTGTGACCATTTGATGATTTTAGATTCATTTTTTTGATTAAACAAAATCCCCATAAGGAAAATGGCCAAGGTTAAATAATGGGTTGTATTTCATATGATGAATCATGATTAAGGTTGTTATGGTTTTGACATTATGGACATAGTTTTGCATGTTCATGACATTCATGTTTCATTATAAGCTACTAGTAGCCTTGCCATAATTATTTATGAGACATAGCTTTTACATTGAAATGACCACCACATGCACTATCATGTAATTCAAATATTTCTATTTTAGCTTATTCATAATTTAAGCATCAAATTAGTTTCCCATCAAGTGACCTTTTAAATAAAGGATCTCTAATAATAATTCAACATGCAACCTCACATTGTAATTTTTTCATTTTGTGTAGCATTCTCTAGGATCAACAAAACCACACTAGAAATGGAATTTTGATGTCAATTTAATTTTTGATGGATGCTTTCTATGATAAATAATTCAAAATGTGTTATTAACCATTGTACTGATTCTTTATACAGAACTAGTTTTTCCTATATTGGTCAATATCGGTTTGATACTTGATTAACCACTAATTGATAATCTCATATTCCCTAACTAGTTTTATTTTTAATGTGTGTGTGTTGTATATAAACCCAATATTAATGATTCATATTTTTTAATGTTAGTTGTTCAAGAAAACTCCAAATGATATGAAAATAACATAGGTTGGACTTGAGGTGTAATGAAAACAATACCAACACTAACACATGTAGCACATTTGGATCCATAAAAAACATGGTCCATATTTCATCATAAATATGATATGAATAAATCATCATTAGTTGGGAGTGTATATATTAATGGAGCTAACACTGTTATGACAACTTATTCTTTCAATGATTTTTGTGAAATTAATTTTAAATCAAATTCTATGAGAACATGACTCATTTATAAATATGTCTAGATAAAAATGATTTAGACATAATAAATATGAATGGATCCACTCTTATGATGACTTGTGTCATTGTTTCACATATAATTTCATAATTTTTGCATGGGAAAAATAATGAAAGATATAATTTTTCCATAAAACCTGTAATTGTTTTCATAGTAAACCAAAGTATGAATAATATAATATACTACACGTTCCCTATTATCATCATCATATTGTGCCAATAAATCCCTTGAGGCATGATTTTTAGTAGTGATATATAATAATAAGGGCCTATCTATAATAGAGAACATGATAATAGGTGGTCACAATAAATATTATTTCATAGTGTCAACAAATAACTAAAAATCTTCATACCATTCAAAATTTGTGCTCTTTTTGATAATTGTGTAAAAGGTTATTTTTTATCTACAAGTTGAGGCATAAAATGTCTAATTACCTAAATTTTTAATTTTAAATATCATTGTTTAACCCTTTTGGTGGAGGCACATATAAAATATTTTTTATATTTTTTCGATCCATTTCAATGCCTTTTTAAGATGTAATGTGTCCTAAGAAATTTCCGTAAGTGACACCAAAGACATACTTATGTGGATTTAAGTGTAAATTATATTTGTGTAGGCATTCAAAAAAATGTCATAAATTAATAACATGAATTTATCATTATTTATATTTATCCATTAAATCATATGCATATTCTTCCCCTATCTTATATATTTAATTATGGAAAATTTATGACATTTCATGATGATAACTAGCTCCAATATTCTTTAATCTAAAAGGCATGAATGCATAGCAAAATGTTTCTTAATCAAGTAAAGTTGAATTATCCTAGACACAAGGTGTTCTAGGACCATATATATATATATATATATATATATATATATATATATATATATATATATATATATCAATCTCTCAAAAAACATGTAAAAACATTAGTATTTTAAGGAAAAAATTTCTTATGGTAGAAGGGAGGGAGATCCTCATATGTACCCAACTTATGTATGAAATTTTCCATTGTCATAAGTTCTAGTGAAGTTCTATCATCTCTCATGTATGGGTATATTAATTGTAATGTATAATATTATGAGCCTCATATGATATCTCATTCTATGTTTTTAGGAAGTGTGTATAAATATTGAATAGTGTGGATGATTATTTATTTGATTGGAATGATTCTTCAAAATAACCTAGTATTTATCATCCTTTTGATTGAATTACTTAAATAAGTTCAATAGTATATTTTTATGTGTCACCAACCCTTGTCTTGTATATCCTATTTTTGTATATATGTAAACCCAAATCCATATTTATTATAGTTGGTTGATTATGTTATTTTAATAATAGATAAAATTAGTGATTCAATTGATTTGAATTTTTACACATGTAGTTGCATATGAGGAATATGATGATCCTCATATTGCATCATCACATAATATTGAATTTATCTTTGTATAGTGGGTACATATAAATGTATCCTTGATAAATTAAACATCCATGAAGAGTAAATGGTATTGCATAATTTTCATGAATCCATGGTCTTCTCAATATTATATTATAATTGATATCATTAGGCATAAATTGGAAAACTTTATCCATTATTCTAAGACCTATTTTGATAGGTAACGTAATTTGTCCCAATAACTTATTTGGGATATTATAAAATACTTAAATTTTCATGTCAGAATGAGTGAATGAATTGTTTTTTACACCTAATAATTTGTGAAAATATATATTTCAAATATTTAATCGCGGTCCATTATCAACCAATACACATTTGACCACATTATCGTGAGTTCATAATTGAATATATAATGGAAGGTGTGCATATATTATATGATTATGAGGTAGATATTATTTGTCAAACAAGATACTTCAGTGCATCATAATGTATTAATAATTAATAAATATAATGAGGTTTTGAATAACTTAGTACCATGATTATTTTAATTCCACATAAAGTATATCTTTATACATGGGCTTTATCTAAAATAAATCTAATAAATAAATCTTAGCATGGGTATGTTATATTTAATAAAAAATAGCATATCCTTTGGTTGTATTTATGGGAGGGAGAGAGGGTTGAGGAGGGTTGGGTACAATGAAAATAATTATCTATCCCCCTCATGTAGTGACAACCATACACACACTTTTTACATTACAATAAACTATAAAAATATCTTGAGATTGCTCATTAAGTGTTTGATGCTTATTGGATTTGATTTGGTTTATTACATGATTTTTAATAATGTTAATTATGAGGGGAAGACAACATGTAATTGAAACTAATAAATCTTGAAACATAAAATGTTCATACATTATATATCCATAGATTATTTACAATTTGAAATATATATATATATATATATATATATATATATATATATATATATATATATATATATATATATATATATAAATCTAAAAATTTAGATTCTAAAAAATAAATTTATTGTGTAGGGGGATTAGTAAATTCCAAGGTCAAAAGAAAGGAATTTTAGTGTCAAACATTAGATCGAAGGTCAAAATAAAGTTCTTTTAGTGTTAGCTATTAAATCTGAGATTGAAATTAAAAATTTTAGTGTTAATTGTTCAAAAAATTATCTAAACGCTAAGACAATTTTTTTGAAAAAAATCTCTAATAAAGTGTAGTTTCATCAATATTCTTTATTAAAATTTGGTAATTGGTTTATTAACTATAATTAAGATAAAAATAATTAAAAGATAGAAAATGTTGTGAAATAACTTGAAACTAGTAGAATGAAATAAAAGTGTTAAAATATATGATAAAAAAATGAATGAATGAAGGCTAACTATGAAAAACATAATAATATTTTATTTTTTCCCATGTATGTTTATTATGTGTGAGTGAAAGACAACTACAAATGATCAACCTTTTTTGATTCTGCATGTGAAATACGAAATGTAACTATAACTACTTAGGGTCAATATCAACCTGAAGGAGATAAGAATTAATAACATTATTGTCCTCTACTAATAAATTATGTCCTCTAATAAAAATTAGGAAATATAGGGCATAGTTACTTTCACCTATGTAAAACATGCATGTGTGCAAAAATTTGACCTTCAGATGCATGTAAATGAATTATAAATAAATTATTCATAGTTGAAATTCTAATAGGGCTTGAAATAACTATAAACATAAAAAATTGAAAGGGAAGTTTTAATGGATTGATCTAACCCAAAATATCCCCATGATGATTGATCATTGTGTACATATCTAATACTTTAAATATGGAAATCATTCCCACATATTTCTCCCACTTGAATGATTTGTGAAATTGTGATCCTTTTGATACATGTATTCATATAGAGATGGCTTGAGTACTTAAATAATTTTATCTTTAATTGGATATAATAGGTCCTTTACTTGGCTAAGGAACACTTCAAATGATTAGAATCTAATTTGTAAAAAGTATGGAAGCTTTACTCAGTGTGCAATAGTATAAGTGTGCCTCAATAATGAATTTTTAAAATGATAGAGTAGATGACTTAGATGTGCCTTTATAGATATATAAAAGGTGAAACCCTAATTATATCTATCTTAAAAATATATACCAACATATAAATGGGAGTATAAATTTAAAAATTAGTCATTTTTAGGGTGAAGGATAGGATCGACCCATAAGGGTCATGACCAACTACCATAATTAACCCATATTGGTTGATCATGTCTTTAATTTAATGTTTTAAAATTAAGTTCATGGATGTGTGTGTGTGTGTGTGTGTGTGTGTGTGTGTGTGTGTGTGTGTGTGTGTGTGTGTGTGTGTGTGTGTGTGTCTATATATATATATATATATATATATATATATATATATATATATATATTAGAGAGAGATTTATTTATTAATAACATTTATATGGGTGTAAGGCAATAACATATAAAGGGATAGGTATATATTGGTACTTAGGATAGATTGAGGTGGAAAAATAAGTACATATCAAGTGATCAAGTCAGTTATAGTAAAAATGGCCATAAACTAACATTATAGAGTATTTTGTGACCAAATTTGAGTGACTACAACTGTTTACCTCAATCATGGCCTATAGATATTTGTAGCTTCTTCTGTTTAATATTTCATATTATAACATCATGTGTATTTTATAATAGGAATATTTAATTTCAAATCATAATCCATTTATTTACTTAATTAAATTCAAATTAACTTTTTTTAAACAAAAGATTAAACCCCTTTATTTTCTCAACTACACAAAAGAAGATTAATAATTATACACAACATACATACACAACACCTCAATAATTTAGGAATAAATAAATATATTATTTTGATATTTTAACTCATACATATGGGTATTCCTTATAAATTTACAAAATAAATTATTAAAATAACTCACCATATATTAATTCATATCCTTTTTTATTTATTCCTTCATGTGTATGCTTAAACCATAATAACATAACTTTGCCAATAGAATGCACATGCATTTTATTTAAGCTTCTGTTAACACTAAAAATTTATTTGGACTTCCATAATAACCTTATTAGAAGTGCCAAAATATAGTCTAATCATATTCTCATAACATTTTCATCAGTATAATATTTCAAAACTTGGTTTCCATATGAAAACTCAACAATATATTATACAATTGTATATCCTTCATAAAACATGTAGGTACATAATCCTTTCACAATCTAATTTAACTAATTATCTAATAACCTGTGTGAGTATAAATATTATTTAATAAAAAATTTAAAACCCCTTTAAAATAAACTAGAGACTCAAATCCTACTAAGAGAAATGATATCTTAACATAAATATGACTTTATTCATCCACTAAGTTAACAATGGCTAGTAGCAAGTAAAAAGGGTTGTTTAAAACCCTAACAACATATCAACATCTTTCATTACAAAAATTAACAACATAAAAACCAAAAATAATGAGAGGTACTCAACTCTCAGTCATATGAATCCATCATGTATATATTGCCTCTTCAATCCTCGAGCCCAAGAGGTGACCCCAAACACATTTATAAAAATCATGGGATAATATTAGATGATAGGTAAGTAAACTATGGCTTCAATTAAGCCAAACAATACATAGTCCTAGAAAACATAGGTTTTAAGAACTTTTTGGAAAATGGGTAGAGTATAAATGAAAGGAAAGAGTACTTATTCATTATTTTTCTTATAAATAAAAATTATAACAATATAATGAAGAAGGAAACTAAAAAACATGAACCTACTATGATCTAAGCTTCACTTTTATGTCCATATTTTCTCAAGAATTATATTCAATCAATAAATTAGGAAAGGAATCCAAGAATCATCCCATTCATCCCAATATTATGCTTTTAGAAGATAACAAGCAATTGAAACCAAAAATCATCTCTCAAGGCCCCAAGATTCTCTTCTAAACTTGATTAATTTTATGCCATTTCCAAAGTGCAACCATATTTTTTCACACCAAAAAACAAAAAGTAAAACCATATGTTCTCATGCACATAATAAATAATATACAACATAATTATTAAGGGAGAAGTACTTACCTTGAGTCCTAAAATTCTTCATTTTATTTTCAACTTGTCCTTCCTCAAGCTTTGGAAGTTTCTTCTCCAATTATCATAAATCTAGTTGCACTTCAAAATTATGAAAATTGTTTAAAAAAAAATTAATTATGATAGAGGGAGGGTTTTTGTATTTTACATACTCTCCAAGAGGGATAAATGATCCCCTAGGCCACAACTTCTCATACACTAAAGACTTTCTTAGATAAATTAAATTCTTCATTTGTGTAGTTTTATAAATTTTCCCTAGGTTCAAAAATATTGAAGACCTCTATTTGGCAAATGGATGACCTGAAAAATAAATTTTGAAAATTGTTAATTTTGGTTCTTTTATAAATCCAAAATTGAAAAGGAAAAGGGTTCACTATAGGTTTATTTTCCTATGGATCAATCATTATATAATATTTAAATCAAGATATCCACACACACAATATCTAAAGACAATGAATGATTATAAAGGATATATAAAAACATAACGAATATCACACACACACACACACACACACACACCTCTCTCTCTCTCTCTCTCTCTCTCTCTCTCTCTCTCTCTCTCTCTCTCTCTCTCTCTCTCTCTCTCTCTCTCTCTCTCTCTCTCTCTCTCTCTCTCTCTCTCTCTCTCTCTCTCTCTCTCTCTCTCTCTCTCTCTCTCTCTCTCTCTCTCTGTGGGTTGGTATGGGTTATTCAAGTTGGGTTAATGGTCAATAATTTTCCTTCCCTTTCTTACCATAGTAACATTTTTTACCTACACACTCAATTCACCTATTTAATTTTTAATTTTATAATTAATAATAATAATAATAATAATAAAACCAAATAATATATTAAAACCATGTTACTATATATACATGAATCTATTCCCATTCACATTAATCATTCTCATATTAACACGTCTGCTCACATGCACATTAGGTTTGTATCTAATTTTTAGATTAGGTCTATCATGGAATTAGTAATAAATTAACTATATACATGGTTATAATATATAACCATACTATAAATTATATAAATAAACTAATTGAATCAATAATAATCATAAGAATAAGAAACATTACAAATTTATGGAATTAACTTCAATTCATCTCCAACACCATATTAAGCATGTTTGTTATTGAATATACATTAGTATTATAAAAAAAATGAGATAAAAACAATCCATCATAGATAATATATATTACATAATGGCCATATCAACTGATGTACAAAATTGAGGACAAAAATGGCATGA